>CM043114.1:70878471-71141013 GCA_023701765.1 Hylyphantes graminicola | reverse complement strand
AGCTATATCGGTTTTTTTTTCGGTGTGTCTGTAGCGAGTTTTGTCATCTCAAGGTTAAGTTTTTTGGAAAAAAAAACCCAAAAAACATACAGTTTGAAATACATAAAAATGTCTAATTATTTTTAGCTTTTTTTTAATTAAAAAAATGAGAAAATTATAAATATTTATATGAACAGTTATACGGACATTTCTTTCTGTCAGCCGGATGGATGACTTTTCCTTAATTATATGTAATTATTACCAAATTTATTTAAATTAACGTTGAGTTAACTTTTTTTTTTATTTAACTGGTATCCATGCGATTAATTCGTCAAGCGTAAAAAATCGATAAATTTTTTTACGCATTAAAAATTGTTTGAAATAGAAATGTAAAAAAAAAAACCTTCACTGTAAAAATGAACCTTATTTTCAATTTTATTGTTATTTTTTCTTGCTAAGACTTTAAGTAGTTCACTTATGTACAAAGACAGCATTATGAATATTATAAAGTTTCGATTTTAAGTTTTTAAATTAATACAAAACAATTTCGAATAGCATTTAGAAATGTATCTCTAACAAATAATTAAGAACTACTTAAGATCAATATTGGAAATACTGAACTCAAATTAAAATAGAAAAAAGATGTAACTAAATTTTAAAGCTTCACAGTGGAAATTAAAGAGCAAAAAATCCGGAGAAAATGGAAATAGCCGCAAGTTCAAGTCAAAATCTCAATAATGTGCCCAAAAAAGCTTTTTTTTTTGGTGAGGTTTGTAAAAATTTAAACAGCTCTATTGCACAATCACTCCTAAACGACCATCCATCGTATTGAAAAACACATATTGTTTATTTTAAGAAATATTTTCGATTAAATGGAGATAGCTACAATTTCAAGTCAAGAATCTCAATAATGATTAGAAAAACGCTCATTTCGTTTTTTCTGCGCGTTTCTTGGTAGTGATTCGGTACCTTTTACGACATGTCTGGCAAGAAAAAGAAGATAGAATCAGAAAGACCATCGTAAGTAAAGTAAAAAGGAGGGTTCAACATCAGTGGAGGGCCGGAGGGTCAGACCCTCCACCGAACGTGATGTAACCAACAATGAAGAATTTTAAATGTCTTTTTTGGTTATAATTAAAGAACAGTTATTCAAAACTACGGGTGTTTTTTTCTCTTATCGATCTATTTTTTTTTAACCTCTTGCTTATGAATACAGAGTTTTTGCGGAAGGATACTTCCACATCCACAACGCCCACATCCGGTTACGTCACTTCCGGTTATGTCACAGCCACTTCCTGTGATGATGGGTCTGACCCACTTACCCAGCACTGACCCAGAACTCTCCTTTTCTAACTACTATCATGCAGCTCTATATCAAGGTACTCCAAACGACCAGCTAGCATATACATCAGAGATGTTTTCACTCAGTCGGCGTGTTTTGGGGTGCTTGGACATATTTGGTGAGAAACTTACAATCGTTTCAAATGTCCCATTGCAAAGCAGCGCGATGATCTTCAAACAACCAACCATAAAGTTAAAACAATATTTCTTACAACATACTGTGAATCAACAAACGCCTATTCACCTTCTTTTATAACGCCATGGCAACTCTTTTATAATTCCCATATTTATTTAAAGTATTTTCAATTATTTTATAAAAATATTAGTTACTGAAGTATTTAGTTTTTAGTTACTGAAGATAATAGAAACAGACTGAAAATAAAAGTTATATAATTTACGAGACGTCCACCCAAATGGACACCTATTCAGGCGCAAAAATAGTTACAAGTGATAATTTCGACCGTTATTCATCCTAGATAATTGGGCCTTTGTTGATCTAAAACATTTCGAAAATTTTCAATAGAAATACTACATTTTGAGTACATTTTCAAATCTATCTTGAAAATTACAAAGAATCACCTAACAGGCGCCTTTGATGTTGATTCATGATGTTAAAGTTATTTTTTCTGTGATTTGTTTCTTAACCCTTTATAAGGCCACTTTTTCTAGTAATGTTAAGTTAAAGTATTTCTGGGATTGAGATTGATTTATAAAAAGAAATTCATTTAGCTCATTACCCAAAATTAATTTTGATTGTTAAGAACATTTTATTTCGGTGGGAAGTTTGTTTCCCATCGCCCGCTGGGAGCTATTTAAATGTATCGTCCATAGGAATCCTGCATTAGTAATTTTTTTGTTTTCTGAAGTTTTCAGGAGATGGCAGCACTAATCTAAATTAATGAAGTTGCTGGGAAGTATACTTCCCACAGTCTTATAAAGGGTAAATAAACATTTTACCAACCAAAATGAGAAAAAAAGTTCTTTAACGAAGACTTGTAAACTTTTGAATACGTATTCCTCTTCAATTTTAAAATCATGCTTGGGATAACTAAGAAGATGTTTATTGACCGAATACATTGAAAGCAATTTTCAACTTTTTGCAAAATTTAAAACGGTTGACGACACTTAATGTCAAACACACAGGTATTTATAGAATAATTTTTATTGCATAAAAAGGTAATAAAGTGATTCGATAACATAAGTCGTCAAATATTCATCCAAAAGTAACACAAACTTAGATTTAGGGGTTTTCGAGAATGCTTGACACTTATAATTAAGATATAATAATAATTTTCATGAGATATTAAAGTTGGGTGCTGCTATTGGAAAGTTTAAAGATCTTAAAACATTTCTTAAGGACGGCCATTTATGCAAATTTTGTGTTCATGCAATCAACTCAGACAGTTATGTATCAACAAAAATAAGAAGGTCCGTTTCTCTAAGAGGAATGTCTGCCCAAATAATCACTGGAGGTAAGTTTTTTGCAGCCGGCCCGCCGGTGCAGTGGTTAGTGCGCTAGAGTTTTGAGCTGCTGGGCTCGGGTTCGAATCCCGTTAAAGGCAGGGATGTTTGTGCTTGTAAATAAATGTTGTTATTTGTCTATGTGTTTGTGTAGCCCTTCGTTGTGTGTCTCTCGTGACTGTCTCTTCTGGCGAGCTGGATAATGGGCTATAAAGCCTACACTCTCCCTTCTAGAGGGCTCAATCACTGTCATTTGTCAAGTTTTTTGCACATCTGTAATTAATTGTTATTATTATAGATAGCACAATTTAATAACTATTCAAATCCTGTTACATTTTTATGATAAAATAGTATATATATTTTTTTTACAAAAAATTAATGTGGTTCATAAAGTTATATTTTTTGTAAAAAAAAAATCCATGTCCCTGAAGCCATTGCGAGCTGTCGTATCTCTTCTCTCCTTTTGTCGGGTATTGATGGTTTTGCGAGAGAGGGAATTCAGGGGTCTTTATACCACGCGGGGGCCCCATTTATCATTAGGTATTCTTTATCCGTAACCGTGGGAGAAGAGCACCTTTTTATCCCTCTTCACATAAAACGACTGGCTGCTTTTTGACGCAGATTCTTTACCTACATATTTAACCATGTGTAGCGATCAGGCCTTCTATATTAAACTGAGGGCCCTGTTTAGGTTTTTAAATATTTGCGGCGGTTAGTGGCTTTTTTTTAATAAAAAGAAAAGCAGCATGTCGGCAATTTTAATTATCATGTTTTACGTTAAGTTTTTGTAAAAAGAACTGTGTTGAAAAAAGAGTTTGCAAACACAGCTTTATAGCGCACTGACCTCTGAACAACCAAGCAGCATCAAAATTTTACATAAAAAATATTTTTTGGCGCTTTTATTCAACTTGATGACATATTTGGTGAGAACATGGTTGTTGTCTAAGGTTCAAGTTAATTATGAGATAAAAAAACCTTCCCATTTAATTCAATTTCCATTTTTTTGGCAATAATTTAGCGAGGCTGGCGAAATATTTAGGGGGAAAGGTAGAACGTCACAAAGTTTCTTTCTTCGAAAATTCGATAATTATTACTTACAGTTTGCTAAATTTATTTAAATTTGGAAGAGAGAATATCGCATTTAAAGAGAAGAAAAATATTTCATACTAGCAGTATGGTCCCGCCTTACTGAGAACCCGTTAACTTCACATTGCTTCCTTTTAGAGGCATGCTTACTTGTGAAAATACACTCAAAATCAAAACAAAATTAAATTCCTGTTGGCGCATGCGAACTTAAAAAAGCAAACACTAATAGAGGATGAAGCAGTCTTAGGGCGAGCGCATATCTCAACCAAACTCAATCAATCAAACTAATAGAGGATGGCGGCAAGCCCTCGTTTCGGCCCGGTCCATGTATTTTCAAGCCCTGTTATGGTCCCACAATCCCACGTGGATGACGTTTTTTTTAAAACTAATTATATTAATTAAAAATCACAATCAAATATGAAAAATCTAAGCCTCAGGTGCACACGTAGGTATTAAAAGGAATCTATATTAAAAATTTCGAATTTTTTAGAGCATTCTAAGTAGGTCTTTTGTGATCCACAGACATACACACAGACAGACAGACAGACAGACCGACAGACAGACTCTTTCTTTTATTATTATAGATTAACACACAATATTGTAACTAGTATCTATCACCTTTAAAATACAACTAAACAAATTAGCTTGTTTCACGTGACGTAGCAACACTTGTTTTCATTTCTTGATTTCAGCGATTGGTGGCAAGACCGTGTGGTTAAAAAATTTCACGTGATGCAAAGTCTTTAAAATGCCGCCCTTTACAAAAATTAAATCCAACTTCAACATTTTGGCTTTTATGCTTAATAATACAACCAGATGAGGGGATTTAATATTTATCGTTTCTCTTTCCTTTTTTACATTTTCTATGAGCGTATCATGCAAAATCGAGAACTTTTTTTTAAAACCTTTATAGTAGAACGTTTTAGAACCTTTGTGTAATATAAAGTTTTATTAAAGAAACTCATTAAAAACCATGAAACAAATTAATACATTGGCATATTCATGAGAATCTGCATTCTTTTTACTATTTAATATTTTTATTGGAGAAGAGTTGGAAATATTTGTTTTAAACAATTTTAATTAATGTGAAGTGTTCTTCTTTTTGAAAAACAACCTAGAAAAGTTGACTTGATTTTTTTTTTAAATACTAAGACAAAGTGGGATTCGTCAAACCCAATAGTGCCGCCTCTACTCAATTGCCGCCTGATGCGGCCGCCTCTCTGCATCATAGCGCCACACGGCCCTGATTGGTGGTATGACACAGAAGCTCAGCCCAATACATTGGCCTCATAACCAACCAACCTTATTTTCATTAATGTGGAGATGTTGCTATTCAAGCCGTGAGACAATTCTATTGATTTTTAAATAACATGTTTAAAATATATTTATGTTCAAAAAACCTCACTAAAAGGCATAACAGTTATTAAAACGTAATTAGTCATCATTAAATGCTTAAATGTAAATGAAAAACTAAGTAGCTTTTTAAAATAAAACTAGAGGGTTTGTAACAGAATCTGTCACTTATATACAGTCCGCTTCCGCACACAAATATTATGTATACATTATAACTTTTTATTCCAAACAAATTTCTATTACAAAATAAAAACTTTTTTATATACTTAAAATAATGTTTCTCGTAGGCGGATTGAGTGGAAATGGAAATGAATTGAAATATCTTTTTACGATAAATTTAAAAGGAATTGGAAAACGTCCTTCTCGTGCTTTTTTATTTTGTATTACATTTTGCATTTTTTAAAAGAGAAATAGTAGTAATTCAATTCAAGAAAGTAATTCAATTTTTTTCAATGACTTTTAGTTTCGATGCAGTGATATTTTTTTTTTTTTGTCGCATCATACTTGTCAGTAGCATTTGTAGTTTGGATTGCCTCTTTCTCAACAAATAATATGAACCATCAAAGAATAAATGTCATTGCATTTTTATTCAAAAGTATATATAAAGTTTCTCGTACGATTTTTGTGATGGCAATTGAAGAGGAGCTAAGTGGAAGAACATGCGAAGTGAAACCATTTGAAAAAATTGAGATTCTTGTGTGTGGAAGCTAAGAATGAAATAAAATATAAAATAAATATTGACTTTAATAAATAGTTCTAAATACTGAAAAATGCAAAAAAAATATTTGTTAACAAATTAATTGAACAAGTTATTCTTAACCGCAAAGAAAGGTTTTATAGAAAAATAATCTTTCAAAATAATGAATTCCGCGAAGCTATCTCTTAAAAATTTGAAGCAATAATCCCATTAATGAAAGTTATAAATGTATAATCAAAATACCGTTATTCGAGCTTCTCAACCCCAGAGCGCATCTTGTAAACGAGTGGCTGCCTTCCCCATCCGAAGTCTCTGAATGGGATCGGCCGTGGCGGAGCAGCCAATGAGCGTCGTCGGTTGTTTACACTCTGGATTTGTGCGTAAATGATTGATTTCGCTCTACGTTTCGGCGAGTTGTTTACCACAAACGCGTAGTCAGTTAAAGTACCTTTGCCTATGACATTCTTGATTCTTGGGGTCAAAAATAAAACAAGTGTATGGAATTCTATTTTGTGTCGCGATCTGCTGCCGATTGATAATTATGTGTGTGATTATTCCTTTGTGTAAGAATGCCGCAGCTCCGACTACCGTACCAAGATTGTGTTTCAATGGATAGCTGTTTGGTGTCGACGGTTGTTTGTTTGTAGGTGTGTATTGTGGATCATTGAGAAAATTGTGGGATCAAGTCTTCTTATTAATGACGGTTCATGTATTCTAGGATCTGTTATATAGCGTGAATAATACTTTTTCAATGGTTACCATTTACCATCAGAGGATATTTCGAAGTAAGTGCCAATGGCAAACATAGTTTTGTTATTCTTTTTTTCCCCTCTTTCTCTTCGATGTACAGTTATTTTTTGCTTTAAGTTGTTTACGATTTTTATGGCAACACAAAAATCATGATAAGAATTTTACGACTAAACTTATTGTTTATTTCCAGGCCATTCGCAAATTTTATTATAATTTTTTGTTGTTTTTAACTGGCTTCGATCTTCTATTCTTGTTGGAGTTGTTTTAATTTTCGGTTTTACGTTTGGAGATATTTTTAGTAAAGTTGATTATACCGTTATTCTATAGGACCGAGATATATTTACTTCTTAAATAAATAACCTTTGCAATAATGCAAATAATGAGGTCAAGATAATTTTGATAATGTAGGTTCAAGTAGTATGTATTTTATTGTTTATATATGTTTGTTTGCTGTATCAATAAAAATTTCTTACACATTGTTATGTGTTCCAACTAAAAACATTATAAAATTAAGCAGATAATAATTTTGAATACAAACATATTGCCTTTTCAACAGAATTTAATAGCAAGATTTATTGTAACATGATTAGATTATGGATCAGATTCCTTGTAGTAATGGTTTCAACCTTTAAAAATTTTTAATATGGGAAATTCCATTATAAGAGAACATTAAATTTTTTATATTCTACCCCTATAAGAAATCTGGCTTCTATATTCCATTACTCCATTTGCTACTTGGTTTTTTTTTACTTTTATCTGTTTGTTTTTTTGTTTCCCTTTCTGTTGTTGAACTTATATTTTGGTTGAAAGAAATGACGAAACACAATTGGCATTCATAAAACGAAAAATGTGTACTTTTAGGCTTTAAACCTCAAATTCCATTAGATTGATGTGCCCCTCAGCAAACATTAAGCCATCATTTCTTAGCAATTCGTTTTTAAAACATACATTTAAATGAGAATGAATTTGTTTGAAAATTTATGTTTTATTAAGAGTATCTGTGTAGGATTTTGCTTGGGAGTGAGGAGGACATATTTTATCTTGCACGACATATAAACTTATATCATTAACACGATAAACACTAAACTGCCTTATCACCTCAAAAAATCAATAAAGTTATTTTTGCACTTGAATGACATGAATTAATTCATACATCCCTTACACAAAGGCTCTAGTTTACACATTTTAATATTCAAAAATTGATATAGGCATGGTCTTTTTTTAACCAATAACGATTTTATGTATACAGATATGGGGGAAGACAGGGGATTAGTTATACAGGGAATTCTTTTTTATTGGAGTGGTTTTCTGCTGTATCAAATGTGACATAATTAGGTAAGAGGTACCTATTTGGCCATGACATTTTAATGTCCTTCTGTTACACATTTGACTTAACATTCAGAATTATTTTTGCATCTTTTCTCTTTTACATATTAATACATTGTTTATCTTTTTTTAATAGATGAGTTTTTCATAGATGTAATGAAATAGTATTATACAATGTTATGTTGTTCCCAACTTCTTTTAGTCTTTTACTCAAATTTTTTCTGGAATCCTGCATTACTTACAGAAAAACTACAATTGTAATGAGCTATAGTCCAAATTTATAATCACTTTTCGTTATCCATTTGGCCCAATCATGATGAATCTGGTCTGGGTGTAGAGCACAAGCACTTCTGGGTCCCCCCTTCTGTATTCCGTTATATCAAAAGAATCTGCAAACCCCACCCTTCCAATTGAATATTAGGCTAATTCCCTGCAAAATTATCTTTTTTGTAGTGTAAGTCATATGTTTAAAATTGATTATCAGTTGTCACTACAACTTTTAAAATTAGGCGGAAAAAAATGAGTTATAACTGATCTATCCTTTTTGTAGCCAAATAATGTGATTGTGTGAAAGGCTGTGTGGAGAGACTTAAGTATTGTAGCTAAGATACTAATCTTGGGGACAAATACTTTTATTTATAAAACGTCCCACAGCAAAACATCACAAAGTAAAACTTTTAGTTATAAAAGACACAACCTTTGGCTAAACGCTGAATTGGATGACATAGAATATGGTAATAACACGATGTTAACCGTCCAAAAGTATCTTCCTCTCTAAAGTCTGTTTTTACGTATTGAAAAGAATAGCAAGCTAGGCGGTGTAGGTCTACCCAACCTTTGGCTAAACGCCGAATTGGATGACGTAGTCATAGAACATGGTAATAACATGATAACCGTCCAAAAGTATCTTCCTCTCTAAAGTCTGTTTTTACGTATTGAGAATAACAGCAAGCTAGGCGGTGTAGGTCTACCCACCCAACCTTTGGCTAAACGCCGAATTGGATGACAGTCATAGAACATGGTAATAACATGATGTTAACCGTTCAAAAGTCTCTTCCTCTCTAAAGTCTGTTTTTACGTATTGAAAAGAACAGCAAGCTAGGCGGTGTAGGTCTACCAGACCTTTGGCTAAACGCTGAATTGGATGACATAGTCATTGAACATGGTAATAACATGATGTTAACCGTCCAAAAGTATCTTCCTCTCTAAAGTCTGTTTTTACGTATTGAAAAGAACAGCAAGCTAGGTGGTGTAGGTCTACCCAACCTTTGGCTAAACGCTGAATTGGATGACATAGTCATTGAACATGGTAATAACATGATGTTAACCTCCAAAAGTATATTCCTCTCTTAAGTCTGTTTTTACGTAACGAAAAGAACAGCAAGCTTGGTGGTGTAGATCTACAATAACAGGATAGTTATGGCTCTGATGGGGAATGTCCGTGTTACAATTGAAGAGCTTAGTGGAAGAACGTGCTAAGTGACAAAAAGGTGAAAACGAGGGAATATGGGCTTTAAAGTTTTTCGTTTGCACTCAGATGTGTTAAAAACAGTACTTACAAACCTTAAAAACATACTAAACTTAAAGTTTATGGAAAAAGGGAAACTTATTACAGTTAAAGGAGTTGGTAATTTGTTCATTGACTTAAAAATCCCAATTTTATCAAATATGTCACTTAGCACGTTCTTCCACTAAGCTCTTCAATTGTTTTATTTAATTATAGAAATTACATTAAAAAGCCTTTAATCTCCTCTTAAATTGACCTACACTACCTTGACAGGCAGCCTTATGATCAATGCAATCAAACTATAATCAATTCTATAAAATCTTGATTCTCAATACCAATGAGCATGTAATATTTTTAGAGCAGGATTTACCCTTACTCATATGTGTGCAATACCAGTGGGGAATGATTGGTAATATTTAGTTTTTAAAAACTATTTAAGAGTTTCGACTACGTGAGTATCTTTTTAACGACTGCATTTTTTACTTTCTAAGTTTTTAGTTTTATAAGCAACACAACAATTTGGAAAGAAAAAAAATATGTTACTACTTTGAAAATCTGAAAAAATTTCAAAATAAAAATATTCTTATTGAAGAATTTCAAGTTCTAATCGCAGTATTTAGATTTATATACTTCCATGCAATTAAATTTAACCTAATTAACAGTGCTTATCAATATAGATATATAGTATCTCTAAATTGAAATTCAAAAAATTTCAATTGAAAAGTAAAATATTGAACTTTTATTTATACTTCTCATTACTTATATAAAGAAAATCAGTCTACATGCTCTAAAAATAACAGATATTTTTGTACAACAACAATTAATATCAACCAGCATGAACCATTTTTAGAAAAGCTTTAAACAAAAGAAATACCTAAAAGTTTGAAATATTAAGTTTTTGGTCGAATCAATTTTTAAAATTGAAATCTACAATGTATTGATTACAAAGTTGGATAAATTGATTGAATGTACTTAAATTAAATCAAATTTTTAATTCTTCCAAGCATACACATCCATGTATGTTTCAAAATGCATCTTTAATTTAAATTACAATTTGTCACTGGAAATAAAATTCTTCTCATTTTTGAAGAATTTCTTTTTGCTTGTTTTACCAAGATGAGAATTACAGATAATTTCTAAAAAAAAAATCCCCTTTCAGTACTCGTAAATAAGAATTTCAAATACACATGCCTTTTCAAAAACTCTATGCCTTCTATATCAATTTGGTAATTAGGTTGAAGTGTTATGTTACTGTTTTGTAAGGATTCTCGGATAACGTTTTTTTTTCATTTCTTAAATAGTTAAAATAACATCTCAAAAATATGTCTGCAAACTATTAGAATGAACTTTGCATTATTTATTGAAAAATAAAAACTCATATAAATGCTTCACCTTACCTCGGCGCTTTAGGGCTTTGTCAAAAATTTAAGCTTGTTTATCTCAAAACTACTTTTTTTAAATTGGCAGCAAGATAACTCAAAAAGTTCTCCATTCGATCCTTATACAATTTGGTGCACGTCTTCTCAATAGTATCCTAGTTAAACCTCAAAAATGCCAATTTTTTTTTTAAATAATTTTTTTACCCAAAAATCTTTGAAAAAAGGTTTTAAAAAAATCGAACTTTTTTTGTTCTGAGGCGTGCCAACTTACAATTTTTCAACTTTCTTGTATTTTTATTATTTTAACTAGAAGATGCAATTTTTATGAACACTTTCAAATAAAAAAATTTGATTTCAGGTCACTGTAGAAGACGCTAGAACGCCCGTCGATTGATATTTTTTATCCGCGAGGGTATCAGGAGCAGGGATCAATCTGCAGTCGCATTTGTCGCAAAATGCGACGAGTTGCACGAAAATGCGAAAAAAATATTATTGGCCGTCGCGAAAATGCGATGACGTAATTCGGTGAAACTAAACTTAAATTTCAATTAACAACAAGTTCAAAAACCGATGAGTGAGTCGTGATCACCTTGAAAGTTAAAATACTTTTTGTTCACGTTTGAACCTTTTATTTTACTTCCGCCGGTACTGGGGTATCTGGTTTTAAACAATATTTAGGTTTTTTTTTAATGGACTTAGATTTTATGTTGCAAGTTAATTTCTAGTCCTTGAATTTTGCTGGAAAAGTGCTTGGATTTTTTTCAACAAATGTTTGAACCATTTTAATAAGCATATGTATTGGATAAAAAGTTTGGGATTTCAAACAAGCAAAACTTAATTTAATACACCAAATGAACAGCAAAAACATTTTCATAGACAAATCTGAAGATAGTCCAACACCATAAATCAACGTAAATACCCACTTACTTACTTATACTTATTTAAAATTGTTTATAAAAAAAAGTTGACAGTACTTTTAGTAGTATAGTTTTGTATAATTAATTTGTCATGTTGTATAATTAATTTGTCATGTTATATTCATAAAAAAATAATCAATGTATTGTTAAGCTATACCGCTTAACAAAATTAACTGCTACACAAAGATTGAGTTGTGTATAGATCAAGTGATTTAATTGGCGTGACGTTGATTTATAAGCAATTAATTTTTTTCTTTAGCATTTTGCTACAGCTTTTTTTTATATTTTAGCATTTTTGCTACAGCATTTTTTGACCCAGGTTGATCCCTGATCAGGAGATGAGTTACTAAGGCGCCAATTTTGAAAAAAATAAAGCAAAATAATTTGATTTTTGTTTTTTAATGTATAATGTATAAACATACTGAATTTTAAAACGATTCATGTAATTCTTCCCTTTTTATAATGTCTCCTGAAAAACGATCAAATCTCAGGCGGTTACATGTATCGCCCCCCTTCAGAGAGGATCATTTCCTTATGCCTAACCAATGGACATAGTGGCTAAATTAGTGCTCCTCCCCCCTTCCTTGTAACATATTTTCCTATGTAATCAACTTAATTTTTTATTGCATAATACTTTGCATTTTATTTCTTTATAGGCTTTTTACATTGGAATTTCTTTGACCCCTCCAAAATTAAGATTTCACAAGTCTATCAAAATACTCCTTTTGCAGTTATACGTTTGGAATTTAAAGACAATATTTATTATCAATTATTGCAATACAAAAAAAAAACACATTTTAAGCTACAAAGAGTAGTTGGGGTTAGGCCTGAAGAATTTTATGGTTGATGGATTAATTCGTCTTTGAATTTAATTATATTTGGGGATTCTGAATACGGATGGAGAATGGCTTTAATTTTTTTCTTAGATTAATTCTGACATCTATTAAGGCTAATTCCATTCGTGACAGACATGACATAAGACAACTTTCTTGGCTCTTAAAAAGTACTAAATGTTAATTGACTGTTAAAAAATTACCACGGGGTGATGCAAATAAAGGTCTTGATTATAAAAATAACTGAAATTATCATTCAAGAGAAAATACTTAAAATTAATTGGGTTAAAACCTTATATTATTACCATTTTCTCTTAAGGCTGCTCATCACCCCCATACCCCGTCCTCCTCCGATCGGGCTTGCTAATGTTAAGTCTATGGGGAAAAATGGTTTTTGTTCCAAAAAAAGTCAAGAAATTATAGGAATATTTTGATGCGGTTATTTTTAAATTCATAAAACTCCAAAAAGTAGTGCTTTTAGAGGTTATTTTTTTTAAAAACGTTACTTGCCTTTTTTTTAATAGAAAAAAATTTAGATTAAAAAAAGTAAATAACGTTTTTTAAAAAATAACCTCTAAAAGCACTACTTTATTGGATTTTTATGAATTTAAAAAAAACCGCATCAAAATATTCCTATAATTTCTTGACTTTTTTTGGAACAATAACCATTTCCCCCCATAGAACATTAGCAAGCCCGATCGAAGGAGGACGGGGTATGGGGGTGATGAGCAGCCTTAACTGGTATGCATTTCAAGTCTAGAAATTTTTTGGAAACAATATAAGATTCTGATGTGCCAACCAGAAAGAAAAAAAATTAAGAAATTTATAAATAGTATAAAATATTTATGACGTGACGGACATGACAAAGTTTTGATGTTCTATATTTCACTCAAGTTTTAAATTTAATTTTCGAATTTTTTACGAACTGTTTATTTTGAGGTATAAAAAGAGAAAATAAAGTGTCAAGAATTTTTGCCGAGCACATTTTGTTTAAAATAAAAAAGTGAAATTTAAAAAATGATGTCCATGGCGCATTTTCGTGGAATCAACCTTAACTGAATATATTCTTGGAAAATTTTATTGAAATGGAATTATACGGTCTTGGTATCCTTACTTGACAATGAGGTAAATGCTCCTAATTAAAGTGTCCGACCAATCAAGATCATTATAATATTCCCTGTCGTCACTTGACCGCGGTTGTAAATTACTAGGCCCCTTTGCTAATAGCCCTCATGTAGCTCTAAACCATCGCTATTTCAACCAAACCCTTATATTTTTTTCCTTGTGGGACATCTTCTGCAAGATTTGATGAGATGGAAAATTTAGTGCCTTGAAAATAGACTTTTCTGCAAATGCTTAAATCATATAAAATGCGGTAAATATTTATCTAGGCCAGAAAAAAATCCTTCATTATATGAAGCAATTTTTATTTATCTTTAAAAGTTATATAAAATGAAGAAATTGTACTCTAGAAATTTACTACTAGAAACTACTTGGTACTAAATGAGGATGAGTAGCTGAAATTATTTGATGTATAAAATTCACAATGGGCTGGGAAGCCAATTCGGTTTGGCGTTCGGCTTGCATGCGGAAGGTCCCAGGTTCGGGTTCGGTTAGTGCCAAAATAACTCCCGACCTATAAACAGTGGGTGGAGTGCACGTTAAATATGCTACTAAGTCCCGACGCTGCGTACGATGTCACCCTTAACGGTTGGTTGCGTTGTGTGCCTACTCAGGTGTCGGCTCGTTACCTGGTTCTAAATGATGATACCCGTCGCCAATAGCCCTCTTGTAGTTCTAGTGCAACGATAATTCAAACTAAACAATTTGATTTTTTTTTAGCGGTGAATAATTTTTACAAAGTGAAATACTTTACGTTATGTATTTTTCTTATTGGTGAAAGTTTTCCTACCTAATTCCTTTCATTTATTTTTTCAGAATTTGTATCAATAACTTTCGATGATTCCTTTTAGAATACTGTCAAAATGAAGCTCGCAACTTTATAATTCTAAATATGATTAGTTTCTATATTTAGTATCGAAATGAGGCTTATTAAGTTCGGAGAAACTATTCGTTCTTATGCGATAATATGCTTTGCAACACTTTATCTTAAGTTCTCTTTTTATATTTCTGGGAATATTGGATTTTTCTCTTATCAGCTGTGTTGGTAAAAGCGAAAAAACATTATTCCGGTATCTTCTGCCTATCAATGTCCACACGTGTTGTTTACGAGGATTAGAGACAAACTGAAAAGTGGCTGATAAAGCACTGAAACATTTAAGAATATGGAATGGACGTCGCCTGTAGCCCACTCCGAAATGGTTAAAAACGTTTTGATTCAATCATCATCATCATGTCAAATGAATTAGTGTCATAATCTTATAAGTGCTTCGCTTCTATCCTTAAGACTTGCATATGCACATATTATTAATTCGTTATTCTATGATTATAATAAACCAAGAACGCTTAAAACCAGGGTTCCCACGGGTCCTTGAAAGTCCTTAAGAAGTCCTTGATTTTTATTTTCAATTTCAAGGACTCTTCAATACTCCTTGATTTTTACCAAAAATCAAAAATCGTTGAAAAGTCTTTGATTTTTGATAAAAAGTACCCCTTAGTACTCCTTGATTTTGACAAACAATTGTTTTTGAAAAGTCCTTGATTTTCTTAGTTTGCAACCTTTACATTTTCGAGAAGACATTTCTTAAAACATTGCTAAAGTAGGCTCTAAACGACGCACATATAGCTTCGGCGTTCGGTACAAAACGTTGCTTACATATAAACTTTTTTGCCAAATAGTTCTGTGTTTTCCTCTGATATAGTTGGCCACAACACTGGCTTCGGTCGGCCGTATTTCGAACGCTATTTTATTTTAATGTTTGGTCGATTTAATTGGTATAGTAATCTACGCTTTATGATTAAGGGTCCTTGAACAATTTTTTGGGAGTCCTTGAAAAGTCCTTATAAACTCCTTGATTTTTATTTTGAAATAAAAGTGGGAACCCTGAAAACGCATCATAAACACTAAATTTTGTTGTGTGAGACGACAGCCTATTGTGTCCGTTTCAGAGTCCGGTCAGATGGTCAACTTCTAGGGAACTCAGATGATTTAGCTTCCAAGAAAGTCTGGTCCTCTTTTTTTCGACCCCCACTTATAACAAATAGATATCTAATCAGGGTTGGGTTTTTCCCGTCCAAAACTAATATTTCCCATCCCAGCCGGAAAAACTGGTAAAAAACATGATATTTTGGTAAATACCGGGATAAACTGGGAAATACCTCTTTCTTTCTGAGAAAAACTGGGAAATACATTTTTTCAGGTACATAATATACCTTATCTAGGAAATTCCTTGATGTCCTTATTAAAAATTAAGTTCCTAATTTAAATTAAATTCTGTAATTATTTTTTTTTATAAAAATAGCCGTCAGTTTTCTTTTTTGTTAAACTCTAGAAGACAAAGATTGTGATGTAATGTTATAGTTTTTTATTATATATTATTTTATTTCTAAATTTAGTAGGCATAACTCAATAATTATTTATCCCATACAATATTTGAATGAATATTTACCACATTCATATTTTAATAAGTATTTATGGTTATGCTAATGGGGTTATTTAAATAATAAACCAAAGTATACATGATTATTACATCTAAATAAGTAAGGAAGATTAGTCAATTTTTAAAAATATTAAGTCAAAAATGAATATTTATTAAAATACAAAATTAAAATCATTTTAATTAATCCCATTAAATAAATAACATTTAGTAATTAATTGTTTCAGAAATTATGTTTTTCCCAGCGGAAAAAAGCTAATTTTTCTCTAGAACGGTCGGTTTTTACCTTGGTATTTACCGGGGATGGTAAAAACCATGACAACCCTGTATCTAATGCAGACCTGCTAACTCTCCGGATTTAACCCGGCAAAATCACATTTTCAACTACTTTCTATTGGATTTCCGAAAGGGAAAACTTTAGACTTTCTACATTAAACTTTCTTTTGGCGACTGCAAAACGGTTATTACTCAGTTATTTGCGGATATTTGGCAGTTTCAATTTTTGAATAACGTCGCACTACAGCACAGCCTACGTTGGCATGTTTGTCTAAAGTCTAAAGGACACGATATGGTATCATTTAACAATATGGCATTTCACTTATATGTCGGGTCGACAACCAGTGATAATCCTAATTGCTACTTCGCATTACTTGCGCATCCCAATATTATTAATTCACACAGGGTTGAGTTTTTCTCGTCCAAAAACTTATACTATTTCCCATCCCATCGGGAAAAATTGGTAAATACCAGAAAAACTCTTTCTGAGAAAAACTGGTAAATACCTTTCTTTCTGGGATGGTACTTTATCTGGGAAATACCTTTTAGTTAATTAAACTGATGTTTACTTGTATACAAATTTTTATCTTTTTGTTTGCATCATAATATTCTTTGTATATACATATTGTGGCTGTGATTATAATAATGACAATGAATTTTGGGGTATTTTATTAATCTCACGCTTTTTGTTCCTTCTTATATAAACTTTAGGCCGTTATAGTTTTGGCAAACTAGCCTAGCCCACTTCATTTTATTTCTAGATTTAGTAGACATAGCTCAATAATTAATCCTAAATAATATTATTTTAATGAATATTTAAATATTTATATGCAGATGTGGACACTTAACTAATAAACAAAATTTAAATACATGTTTATCATATTATAACCATAGATATACAATAATTAAGTTTAATTTGTCAATTTTTAAAAATATTTAGTCCATGGAAAATAAAAAAATAACAATAATAAAACACAGAAATTAAAATAATTGTTATTAATCCCATTAAATAACATTTATTTTATTTATTAATTTTTGTTGCACTAATCTTATTAAAAGTGTTTCCCAGGCGTAAAACAAAATATTCCCAGTAAATGTAAATACCATGGTAAGAACGGTTATAACAGTTCGTACCATGTAGTTCTCCAGTTAGTACGGTAAAAAGTAAAATCCATGCCATCTCTGTTAATTCATGTTATTATATTACCTATTATAAAAACGCTAAAATTGTAATGCAATATCGTCGTGTTTATAAATTTTTTTTAACAATATATAAAAAAACAAAACCAAGAGCTCATGCATCGCTTCAATTGACTTTTGCTAATATGTGTAATTTTTAATTACCTCTTTAAAATGTTAAAAATATGCTAACATATTAGTCGGAAATTAATGCCACTCTTTAGTTCACGATTGTTTCACGATTCTTTATGCTCAACTCTCAGATTACTAGTTTGTGGTGTTAAAAATATGTTTTGTTTATTGGTTGAGAGTGGTTTTATCTCTTGAAACTCGTTATAAAGATTCTAAATTTGATTGAAGTGTTGTCTGTGTGATTAGAAGCCACAAGTTTATGTATGTGGAATGTGAGAATAACAAAGACTCTACTACATATTTGAATAGTTTTTTATGTCTTTAATTTGCAATGTTATTTTGAATCACAAGGCCGGTTGTTGGTCGGATGCTATTCAAGGTGAGCTAGTTGTGTCTGTGGGTTGTTTTTATTCCGTGCCGAGAGTTATTTTTTTTGCGTAGCTGCCTTTCCTTGCGGTTGAAAATACGCTATCCCAATAAAAGAATGGGGCACGTGTTTAAATGAAATAAAGAAAGAAAACTCGGCTAACTATTTATTTGAAAATTATAGTCACTGTCAACAACAAGTTTCGTACGTTAGTTATAATTAAATTTGGTAAAGTGGCTGAAGAAATGATAACTCTTGGTCTGATGAATGACTCCAAATTTGAAAGGGATGAATGAGGCAATGAAATTATTTTTGGTGGTAGAATCAATATGAGCAATATAATGAACTTATAAAATTCCAAGCAGTTGTCTGACGTTTCGTACGTCATATAAAGGGAGATAACCAGATAACTGCCAGATTAAACAAAACAACATTCAAGTGTTAAGTAAAATTTCTTATTATTCTGACCGTTATTATTATTCTGTTCAAATTTTTTCTGTTCAAATTTTACGTCATTTGATTAGATCCCAATTGGTTAGGCATCGGCGTATAGGTCTATAGAATCCATTACAGTACGATTTCCGACACTTGCTATCCTATGGACAGATTGCGTAAAATAATTTAAAAAAAAAGACTCATTGCCTCTATGTTCGCTAATAAGTTGGCTGCGTTTTACAATAATTCTTTGTAGCTCACGAGTGCAACGATATCCAACCAACCCTTATTCATGTAGGCTCATTTCCAAGAGGAGATAGACAATTTTGGAAGTTTATATGCTTTTTCGCCACAGAAGTCTATTTTTGTAAATTTAAAAATAATAAAATTAGCACACCAATTAATATTAGAATTGCATAGACAAGCAATAAGATCGTCTCAGTTCTTTTTTAGAATCGCCTGTGGTTCTGAAGAACAGAAATATATCAAAGACGCAGACACAGTTATTTTGGTTTTCAAATAAGCTTTTCTGAATGCTTCGTCACTTATTAATAGCAATTTTAGTAATTTAGAGACATCAGATTTCGAGATAATTTGCAGTCAAGCTTTTATTTACTTTGATAAAATATTTCGATAAATATAAACTCAAGTTTATTTTTAAAAAGACTAAAATTTTCATAAGTGGTATGATAGGTTTATGAAGATCAACTGTAAAAAATATATGTTCAATAATTGCGCTGTAAAACTTTCTTCGAGTTGAATTTAGAGTTGTGATAGTAGCATAGTAAAGTTGTAAAAACCTCCTAAACATATTAAAAAAGTATTTTAAAATGCTTTTCATTGAAACATAATTATTTGATTTTCTATAAAAATGTTTTTCATAAAATAAAAAATTTGTATGATGCAAAAGTTTAGACATAAAAATATTATGCTAATTTAAAGTAGATAATGGTCTATTTTCGCATATTTATGGACTAATTGATTTATTTTTATATAAATTTAAAGAAAACACGTTATCCGATGAACTAAACAAATTTAATAACTGTATTGGTTCAATTTTACATCAAACAGACAATGTAACCACTTTAAATCTAGATTCAAATCGTATTTGCTTCAAATGTACAATTGCTACTGCACTAAAGTGCAAAAAATAATATGTAGCTTTTTGTGAATTTTTTATGGTAAAGACTGAACTTTTCATCAAGAAAATCGGTCAATAGGTCTCTAAATCTACGAATTCGTAGCAAAACTTTTAGGTGATTGACTGATGGGCATTCGGTTCGTCGTACTAAGAGATGTAAAATTGTACAATTCGAGCAAATATGATTTGAATAAAGAATTAAAGTTGCTATATTGTCTGTTTTGTGTAAAATTGAACCAATATTGTTATTAAATCTGTTTAGTTCATCTAAAAAGCGATAAAATAACATTATATCGTGTGTGTTTTTTTTTTAATTTATCATATAAAATAAATACAATTCATCAATAAAAATGTGAAATTAGGCCAATACCTACTTTAAATTAGCATAATCTCGTATTTGTGTCTAAACTTTTGCATCATACAAATTTTTGTTTTATGAAAAAAAAAATATATATAGCAAATGAAACAATTAATTTTCAATTCAAGCACTTTAAAATATTTTTTTAATATGCAAATGAGTGGGGTTTTTTTTTGTAATTCTTCTATCAAAATTCTAAATTTTACAGCTAAATGAAGTCATTGTCTAAACTTTTGCATCGCAGTGTTTTATTGTGTACGAAATGAGCCTGTTTCATGCCGCTTAAGTAAAATTTCCGCACTTGCGCAGGTGATGTCTGTCAAGGTACGTTTTCGTAACCGACTCGCGATAATCGTATCACACGCAGGTGCTGAAAGTTGCCGTTATATATAAAAGATTGACTTCTATAGAAATGCTATCATCTGCTCCCTGTAAAAAATGACCCGGATCCTATAAAAAATAAATGGCAGGGTCGGTTACTGCTACTCTATGTTTTTTTATTAGGGATCTTGCATCCATGTTTTTGCATGTTTTTATTCCACGTAAAACATTTGTCTCAATTTAATAATAAATTGGTCTCATTTATAAGGAGCCCGGATGAAATTTGGCTAATTCCATTCGTGACAGACATGACATAAGACAACTTTCTTCGCTCTTGAAAAGTACTAAATGTTAACTGACTGTTAAAATATTACCATGGGGTGATGCAAATAAAGCCTTGATTATAAAAAACGTTGAAATTTTCATTCAAGAGAAAATACTTAAGGTTAATTGGGTTTTTATTAGCGTGACTGACATGACAAATGTGACAGACACGATAAAGTTTTGATGTTCTATATTTAACTCAAATTTTAAATTTAGTGTTCAAATTTTTTACGAACTGTTTATTTTGAGGTATAAAAAGATAAATTAAAGTGTCAAGAATTTTTGCCGAGTAGATTTTGTTAAAATAAAAAAGTTAAAAATTTAAAAAAAAAATGATGTCCATGGCGCATTTTCGTGGAATCAACCATTTGTGATTTGATGCCTGAGTAGCCATTGTAAAGGAAACTGTCTGGTTTGTTGTCGCTGAAATCATGATATTTGCACCATATATAATTAATATAATTCTGGTATTTCAAAATTAATTAAAATTACATTACTATGCATTACTATACCACATTATTATTTATATTTCGAGACCTGAAGCCCGAAGCGGCAGAATCAAGGTTGCTAAACAAAACAAGATAGTCGTATATTAGCTCGTCAGTGCCATTACGAAAAGTTAATTTACAAACTTTTCCTCGGAAAAAAAAATGTTGAAAGTCTTTTATTTATATTTATAAAATACAACCTAATCGAAGCTGGAGAAAAATAATTTATTTATATATTAACAACAAAATTTATTACAAAAATATTTTATTTCTTGTTTATACAATAATTTAAAAAATAACAATCGTTTAAATGTGATTCGTGAATACACTAAGTTGTAAAGTTCGTTTTAAATATACCAAATCGTGATCATCTATAATAATAAAAGAAAGAGTCTGTCTGTGTGTATGTCTGTGGATCGCAAAAGACCTACTTAGACTGCTCTAAAAAATTCGAAATTTTTAATATAGGTTCCATTTAATACCTACGTGTGCACCTGAGGCTTAGTTTTTTCATATTTGATTGTGATTTTTAATTAATATAATTAGTTTAAAAAAAAAACGTCATCCACGTGGAATTGCGGGACCATAACAGGGCTTGAAAATACATGAACCGGGCCAAAACGGGGACTTGACGCCATCCTCTATTAGTTTGATTGATTGAGTTTGGTTGAGATATGCGCTCGCCCTAAGGCTGCTTCATCTTCTATTAGTGTTTGCTTTATTAAGTGTGCATGCGCCAACACGAATTTAATTTTGTTTTGATTTTGAGTGTATTTTCACAAGTAAACATGCCTCTAAAAGGAAGCAATGCGAAGTTAACGGGTTCCCAGTAAGGCGGGACCATACTGCTAGTTATCGATAAAAAATATACGCATATTTGGCATTAATGTATCAATGAAATTGTTTCGATTTTTTTTTATTGTATAAAACTTTCATTCACCTGAGTTGTCAAAAAGTTATTGGAAAGCGAATAAACGAATTAATAATTGTAGGAAAACTAGAAACTTGATAATTGCAGGATTTGCAGGTGTTACTTATAAATTTATTAAAAATATAAACGCAAGCAATTTATATCGGGTTAATGGTAAACTCTGGTAAGAGGGATATATAATGATTGACAATATTCCGTACTACACGTGGGGCTACAATATCACCATTCGATAATTTCTGTACCTAACAGTCATTTAAATACTCTTACTAATGTTTTTTTTACAACCTTATATGCCAAGGAATTTCAAGGTAAAAGCTATTCTTATATTTTAACTGGTCTCTGAATTTTCGTTCTTTACCTTATCTGAAATGTTATTTTGTAGTTGGTGCAAAATGGGATTATACAATATACTACAAACTTTCTCCTCCTTGAAAAAAACTTTAAAAAAAATCCTTCTTTGTTACGGATCTTCCTTCCCACATATTTATCCTTTTTTATGTAGAACAAAAATATGTTTTATGAGCCTGCTTTTGTTATGTACCAATTATACATTTGTCAGTTTTGCTCTCCCTTCTAATCTGCGTATTAGATTTGCGTAAACAGGTTTTCTTAAAGCACAGCTGTTTTTGGCTTTTCGGTAGCAAACGCGGCGTGAATTGTAAATACATCAGCCTACAGCCATTCACACTCTTGCCTCTGAACTCGTTCCTAGCATTCTTGTTTACGTCGTGGCATACCTTGTGAATGTTGATAACATTCCTCAAGTGTATTTCTTAAATTTAACATTTTGGAGGACTCATTTTAATGATGGTCAATCCAACCCCCATAGAGCAAATGCTTTAGTTTTGAAATACCAACTTTCTGCTAAAGTATTGTCCTGCCATGTAAGCATTTTTTCACCAGGCATGAGAAAAGTCATAAAAGCAAAATGAAGCAAATTAGTAAGGAAATTATCATCCAATTATTTAATAATTTACAAAGTTTAGAAATAGTGTCGTCATCTTCAGAATATTTTGAGGCATTTTTAAGCTTAATTGGCCTGATACTCTTTTCCTTTCGATTTTGAGGTATTTTGCCCTGGGATTTCAAAACTAATGCCTAAACGCTATGCTACTGACGAATTCCTCTTAAAATGATGAGTTATTTGCGTTTGAATTCCAATATTTAAAACCTTATGTATATTGGTACAGAGTAGGTCAACCGCCGAACCGGACATATCTACAAAAGTGAAGTGTGCCGTTTTTGTCCTGAAATATTTAATCTTTACGGGGGTAAAGTGGTTATTTCAGGTGTGTGAAAGCGATTGTTTTATTGAGTGGACTTTTACCGCGCAAAAGTCATATTTTTGGCAAAAGAAAGGAAATTGACACAATTTTTAAAATCAAAGTATTACAACTTAGCAACTTAGTAACTTTTTAATAAAACATAATTATTAACCATTCATAAAGTTTTAAAAGTTATTCTTATTCAAAGTTTTAGTCCCTATTATGTAATCCCCTATTATTAAGTTAGTATATTATCCATTTTACCTCATCCCGTGCGGAAATGGTTGTAGAAACAAACAATTTACAATGAAAGGCTGATTTCTAACAAGTTAATCCCGCCTGACAAATTTGCCAGATTCACGAAATAAATGATCTGATGATGTGTTCTTTAAGGATAGGTAAACAAATTGCATAATATTCAGAAATCTCTAACATTTTTAAAATGGGATTGTTTTTGATCATATGCAATGATGTCATGTCAAATTGTAGTTTTAATGGCTTCCTTGAAAAACAGGAAACGACGTCACACAGTCACACATCTTTATTATTTCTACGGAACAAAGTTCAATTCTCTAAGTCCATGATGGCGTTGAAGTATTTAGAAGACGTATTTCGTTTTACCTTTGTCCTCTGGCTATGAATCCCCCCCCCCCCCACCCCACATACATTTTTTTTTGTTTTACTTTAATGCATTTAATGTGTAAACCTAAATCCAAAGATTTTTTTTATTTGTTATCAATAAATTATTTTGATGACATATTACTAGGGTTGAGTATAGTTAAAAGAAATGGAGTTTGACGGACTGTGTTGTAGTTTTCATTGACAAAGTACTAAGGTGATAACCTTTTTTATCACCTAAGTTCAGGGAGTTTGTACTGTAGTTAAAAGTAAAACTCGTCATTTTCTTATATTTCCCCTTTCTTTCAAGCAATGGAAACTTACCAGTTCTTAGATAAATGACAGACTAAGAACACATTGGTTGGTTATTATTGGTTGGCTAAATTACGACACCCCTCGTCAATAGCCCTTGTATAGCTCCAGTGCGACGACAATTCAAACTAACCTAACCAAATCTCGGAAACAATTCCGGCCTAATTTTAACAGGTCCACGATTTAACTATTAACTGCATTTGTGACTATTCACCACAACACAGTTCATCCCAGATATAAAGTATTTTTAATAAAATAAAATTATTGGGAAATTTTAATTTGTCCGGAATGTTTTAGTGTAAATAAATTGAGGAAGGCCTTAAAAAGTCAGTTGTGATTATGAAACAAAACTCTATTGTTATAACATTTCCCGTCTTTATAATTCTAGAATTCTAGAAACAGGATTGATAACTATGGAAGGTATTTAATTTATGGGTTTCTTTCAATAACGTCGATCTTTCGGCTAGTATGCTTGGCGGACCTCTATTAAAAAATATGTTTTGATGTGTATCCAAGTGTAAAAATTTACTCAGGAAATCAATAATCCCCCTAAAATTTTAAACATTGTTATAAGTTTTTCTTTATCTCATGCCTTACGAATCTGCTTCCAGATATAAACCTTCAACGCGCATCGTTTGATTCCTCCACATCGGTGGGCTTTGAATTTCTGTGAAAACAGAGACTCAGATGTTCAGTTCAATTTAAAAATCACGAAAATTGGGGGTTTGACGACACAGATTCACAAGCATGACTTCGTTGTGATGCGTGTCAGGCTTGACAAATTTTGGTGCTCTTGTGTGTGTGAAGACTTTTCAAATAAAACGTCCGCTTGATACTTGATACTGTAGTTGTTCTGATGTTTCAGTTTTTAATCGAAGTAACATTTGACTTTATTATTAACATGATTCAGTAAAATTCCATTTGTCAATATTCTTTCATATTTTCATACTTTTTGATTATTGATTTGCTATTTATCTGGCGTTTTGAATTTGGAAGAAAGTCCGTCTTTGCTCTTCTTATGAATGCATCGTAATTTAGATCCGCGGTCAAGTGGCGAGGTCGACACCTGAGCTGACACCCGACGGAACTTTGAGCGATATCGTATGCTAAAGCGCCGTTGGGATTTTGGACTACACAAATTTCACGAGTATGCATATATCCCATTGTACTTGATGGGTCATCTAACATTATATACAACTGAGGATTTAAGGAAAACATACTTTCAACATGGTAGTAAAATTTCTTCATAAAAATTTTGTCTGTGTCTCATTGCGTTATTTTGTTTGAATGCTTAAACAGTTAAATAAAATTTCACCACTTGGCCTAGTTTCGTAGAATAGTATTATGAAAATAGCTTTAGAAAATCTGCGAGTGTCCCTTCGATTTTTTTAAACATGCATATGATAGAAAAGATGTAAATAGTCTCAATACATAGTTTATTTTTGTTGAATCTGCTTCGAAATGGTACTAATTTTAAAAGAGGCGTATTGGATCACGTGTTGATGACCCTTATAAGATTGCTATAAAGTTAAAACAATTTTATCTGAGAACTTAGTTTATATATATACGTCTAGTTTCTTATTGCACGTTTTCGCCGAACTTTAGATGCTAAGAAATACCTTGTAAAGTAGACTACTTTTCAAAAAGGGGGGGGGGGGGGGGAATAAACATTTTGTTGTGGCTTGTTGCCAATTTTTTTGTTGTTTCCCTTGGAATTCTTGGATAAAAATAAAATTGATTGTTGGTTTTCTTTATTGTTTACTTACTTCATAATTGCACCCTGATGCGAAATTAGTTGAATGGTTCGCAACGATTGTGTGTTTACTGGTCATAAAATAAATTAACAAATGAACTCCTTGTCATATAAAGGTGCCATTTTAATGCCGAATCTTGCTACCTATGCTTACACCCTTTGAAAGGAAAAGGAGGCTTTTATTGCCTTAAAGCTCGTGAAGTCGTAATGATCAAAATTGTTTTTTTTTTATTATTTAATTTTGGTATGTTTCAGAAAATAAGGCTTCAACTGTTTTGTTATTGAAAAGACAGGCTTAATTTTTCGGACAAAAATTGCATTTTCTCAATATGTTCTACGATGTTTTTCTGACGAAGCTAGTAAAGGCTATGGTTCCTATCAGGTTTATGCATTATATGGTTCCTACAGGTTATTGGAAGAATCCTAAAAATACCGCTCCTTAATGGTTTTGTTGAATTAATATCACTATTAAAGCTACACAAGAACACAAGGGCTATTACGGGTGGCCCTTTAAGTAGTTTTAGGCCCTAGAAATCTAACACTAATTTAAAAAAAAAATATAGGTTTGACTCCTGGGAATTCTATTTTCCCCAATAAGATTCATATTTATTTGTAGTCGTACATTTGAAAATATTTATTGGTTATTCATATTTGATACTCCAGAAAAACTTTTCAATCTTTGTTGAAGACCCTTAGAATATCTCCCCTTCCCAATTTTCAGGATTAATTGGTCCAAAATATGCGTGTACTTGAAATGCCCCATTAAACAAATAATATATGACCAAGTGACGTCATATACATCTCATAAATATGTCAAAACTACTACGTCTCACGCTTCATTTTGATTGACTTTTTACGACTCCGAATAACAAATTTGGCGTTGTGACCACTTTTTGACGCCTTTGGCTATAACTGTTCATTGCTCTTTAGGCTAATTTTTCACAGGGCCCTAACATTTAATAAAAGCGTCTCTGATGGCGACGCACAGGGAACCTCAGAAGTAGATTACTGACAAATTCTCCATTTTTAAAGATGTTCATGACACCAGGACGGCTTACGTTGGAAGCGACACAAAAGTATGCCAGCAAGAGGTCGCTGACCTCTTAACGTCCCCTTTTAAGCGCCCCACTGTCATGTCTCAATGTGCGCGAATGAATAAGTGACGTACGTAACTCACAAATTGGCTTTTATTGGTTAAAAAAATTGCTAAAATATTCAAAGCTTAAACAACTAAAAATTTATGTGATAGTGTCACATTGGAGTATAAGGTCGGTTCGTTTCTCCCTAGATTTGAATACAATTGGAGCCGCAGACCTTAGACGATTCTAATGAAAAATCTCATCCTTCAGTTTTCCGCGTGCTGTCGTAATGTTTACGATGGTAGCTTCGATGTCATTAATTTCTAGGTGTACGCTTAGAAATGCGGCGACTTTTGACAAGTATAAATTGTGCCTGCTTTTCGTTTCTCGGAAATTGCGACCTCCCAAAGTGACGATGCTTTAAATTCGCTCCTCCCGAATAACTATACATTGGCTCCATGTATACCGGGTAACAGAAGCGTCTCTGGTCACTGCTGGAAATGAAGCATTTTAAAATCCATGCTAGGGATGTTCTGTGGTTGAAATAATTGATCTCTTAATGTAACAAGGGGTTAAGTAAACTGAAACATTTCCGTACACGAGGCTTCTGTGACTAAAATGTTGAAATAAAGAAGGGTTTCGGGTAATTCTTCAATGGACTTGACCCCATTTTACATTACGCTTTTCAAATGTGGTGGGATATTAGCAGTTAGGGGAAGATTGTGTGCCTATTTACTTATATTAAGTCTACCATTTTATAGTTCTATGTAGTCTATACCTTCTGGGAAAAATCATTGATTTGAACCATGTCTCCTGACTTGAGGGGATTCCGAATTTGTTATCTTAAAAGGTAGTCGCAATGTGTTCCTTCTGATATTTCTCTTCAAAGATTATTCAACCCAGCAAGATCCGCCCTAAATTACAAATTTGTTGGTGAATTTTGCAACTCTACGGTACAAAACGGTAAGAGTGTTTACGACTTTAAACGCATTCACGACGTTTCGTAAGAAAATTTTAACAAACTTATTTAAATGACAAATTATAGGACCAATAACGACCATAATACCAAATAATTTGTTTAGGACAAACAAGGTTACACAAAAAATGAATTTAAAACCTTAAAGTTAACAAATTTTCGACAAGGAAATTGTGTTGAAAACGTAGATCGTTACAAATAAGTCTTTAATGGATTAATATGTATAGTTTCCCCATTACCTGTATTATAATTCAATTCATGCTATTTATTAGTATTACGTTTAAAACAACAGGAAACACGCTAACAACACCTAAGAAAGAAATTCGGCGAAAAAGCGAATTTTGCATATTGTTTAATGCAAATTTAGAATTTTTTTATGCATCTTTCTTCATTCATATATAATGGACCTTCAAAATAACTTTATTGTGTTATTACAACAATTAATAGGGATACTTGCAATATATAAAATATTGAATGCATAAAATTGTGTGAATTATATAAAAAAAAATTTCAAGAATTTTATTTTTATTTTAAGTAAAGTTTCTCATACGTTTGATGTAATGGCAACAGTGAAAATATTGAATAAAAATGGAATTTGCATGAAATTTCAATGTACATTAAATTTTTTTAGTTATTTAAATTTTAAATAAACTTCCAATTTAAATTTTTTAATGAAATTTGGAATGTAGCCTTGACTAATTTTTTGCTTCAAAATGACGCATCCCACTTGTTTGTGAGACTTTCGGTTCATTCTGTGAAAGTGGGTGACAGACAGACGGATGGACGGACTGAACGATTATAAAACCTTCCACTTTTTATGTTACAAACGTAGTGTGGAAGCTAATAAGCGTCAAAAGCTGTTCCTGGAAATAAAAATTCATAAAATATTGTCCGAAAAGCAGTGGGTTCATGAAAAGTGGAAAAGTTATATGAGCGTACTATATTCACAATGAACATGTTATGACGAAATTTTCTCTGTTCTGTTTATTTGTTCTTCCTCTATGTTTGTTTTGCTGTGTTTTATATTTTCTCTTCTTCGAAAGAATTGACGCTTCTATACTAGACATTCCCTATTTGTATTGAAATCGGCGTAGGTGGCAGCTGAACAGAAAATAATTTTATGAAAAGGTCAA
Source organism: Hylyphantes graminicola (assembly GCA_023701765.1). Lineage (NCBI taxonomy): Eukaryota > Metazoa > Arthropoda > Arachnida > Araneae > Linyphiidae > Hylyphantes > Hylyphantes graminicola. Next base: position 71,111,739 of record CM043114.1, on the reverse strand, counting down.
AGGATTGCTGTTTTCGTCAAGAGTTAACGGCAGTCGAGAAAAGTTCTGAAATGCATTCCGGTGTTTCTTTGTTTAACAGGAGTTTGGTTCCGGCAATTAAAAGTTCCATCATGTTCGATAATCACCCTATTTGGCTAGTTTCATTTATTTGGTTTTTTTTAAAAAATTGTCCGTGTCTGATAGTGTTTTCAAAAATTGTGCTTTTGGATAAGTTAAGATATGTAAGCCTAGGGCTACAGCGTTGTTGGTGATCAGTGTAATTTTGTGAGGGGGAAAAGATCCTCGCCGTGGTGGGTATTTTTTTTTAGAAAGTGTATCAGTGGGTTTTTTAATGACCTAAGTATTCAAACTAAGATCATTGAGGAAACCAAATTTCAACATCTACATTGTTTAATAACTTACCTGCCATTAAAACGTATTTTGGGGGTGATATAATAATCATTAGCCCCAAGTCACCTTTTCATAGGGCCTGGGTTATGGCTCTATAGAATGCGACACAGTATATCCGGGGGAGAAAAAAGAAGTGTTGGACATTTGAATAATTCATTAGGGCTCATGAAAATCTGTATAAACAAGTTAAACTGCGTCCCTGCCCAAATGGCAGCTGGTCGCATTATTGATCACGATTCCTCCTAAACCCTTAAGAGAAAAATATTTACTAAGATGCTCTTAAATAAAAATCAAATGTCGCCTGTTTTGTTTCGCCATCGTTTTTCTTGTTTGATGTTTGCAGCTGCGAAGATCAACTTTTCTATATCTATGTTGCATTTTTCTGTGTAAATAATGCCTTTTTCATAGGTTTTTTTTATGAATGTGAACAAAAGTGTTTTACCCCTTATTTTATTTAAATACGCAGAGATTTAGAATATTTTACAGAAGAGCTTCGGGTTTGCTTGGAGGAATTACACTGATTTTCGGGTTTTTCGTAAAACTTATCATGTCTTGAAGAAATCGTCGGCAAAATATTTTCAGTGATATTATTGATACCGTTACGAAAAATTATAATAGCTAAAAGAACTCATAACTTAATTACACAAAAGTCGTTTAAACTATCCAAAGCATTGTCGTCATCAAAACTAAAATTTAAGACAGTTCCATGGTGTAGGAAAAATTTATACTTAAACACTAAAATTTATCAGAGAAATATATTTTTAACAGGCCAAATGTTATGTGTGTTTAAAACCTGTTGAGCTGGTTTACATCAGCAACATACGTTTTTTTTTTATTTCTTTTTTAAAGGTTTAAACATTTTTAAGAAATTACTTTTGTATTTCATAACATAACTTTTACAGACGTGGTTCACAAAAAATATTTTTTGACCCATTTTTAAAATTACTTAGAAGTTTCGCTGTCAATTAACATTTCATGTTAAACTTGCAGCCGAAAATTCGTCTTTGTACGTGCTCTATATATTTTGAAATTTATTTGCTTATTTTATTGGCCAGACAAACATTAGGAATATGTTTTCTTCTGACGCGTTTTATCCTTCCTCATTGATGTATCAACCTTGCCTCAGAAAGTTCACCTTGCTCCTGTTTCACGGGAGCGTGTTAATCAAAGCAGACATTGACTGTACTTTAAGTCTGTGGTTCTTTAAGGGTCATACTCTTGAATTGACAAGTTTCAAGAGCATTTTGGCATTTCCCTCCAGTTTGTTATAGTTGTCGTGAAGCAGTAAAAATATTTTTTTAAAATAAAAAATATCGATTCATTGAAGTTGCTTATAAAAAATTTAAATTTCCGTAAAAATATCGAGTAGTTTTAATTAGTTTCATTAACATTTTAACGGGTATTTTACCGAAAAGTTTTAGTCTTATTTTCTTCTTTAGAGTCTTATTTTATCTTTCAAATAAATGATGAATATGTAAATGATGAATTTATAAATGATGGAAAAGGTATTTGTATTCTAGTCTAAGACTAAATTCTATTATAACGCTAACACCAAGCGAGTACTTATTCATTTAAATCGTTTTAAAATCATATTCCATTCTTTCTTTGTATTTGATAACAATTTCCTTCTATTTGCGATTGCAAATTTATTTGTCTATACAAATTTCTCTTCTGCAATTTCAACCCTCATTGAAAATAAACCGGCTTTCTGACTTCAGAATTTTTCCAATCGCCAGACATTTCCCCCCCCCCCCCCCCGATCGGTTGTTTTCTCTACTCAGCCGACGGGGCGACAGAAAAAGCAAAACACAGGGTTGATGACTTTCTACTCCAACGTGCAATTTTTTTGAGCGGGAGATAATGAACTTCCCAAATCAAATGGAATTAAACCTTTGGAACGGGAACCATTGAATTGTTCGGGATATATGGAGGAACCTTAATCGTTCTACATAGTGGAGCATTTTTCGAATTTCTGCTTCGAATTCATTTTCTGCATTCCTGTACTACCAAGGTCGACTTATGAGAGTCGTTGACCGGAGCAATTTCGTTTCCTGTTACCTTTCTCTACCGTATTTTCGTTCATTCATGAATCCGCAGAATACCAGACAAGTTTTTTTTATTTAATGCTAAATTCTTCGGTTCTTTTATTTGATGAGCGGCTCTTTAAAAACACAAATTAAATTTTAATTTATGCCTATTGTTTCTTTCGTTTCTTGATAAGTATTGTTCATGTTAAAAAAATTATGTAATTGAATAATAGTTTTCCGCTAGTTATTAGTGTTAAGTCCAATCTCGGATAAATCAAAAATCTCTCATTCAGTTAGCCTTTAATTTGTTGTAGTTTTCATTGATATCCTTAACAGTAAAATATAATTATACCCAGTTACACATTTACTCAGTTAATAATAGAGGTAATATCGGGTATCTCCAATTCGTTGCAGACATAATAGACAATTATTTGATTTGTTAATGGAGTTGAGGCGGAGCTGTAGTATTGGAGGAAACAAATATTTTTATTTATTCAGTGTGCGTAAGAGTGTTGACAATGTTATGTTAACAGTTAACAACCATTTATGTGAAATTATTTAGATTTAGTTCGTAGTTAATAAATTTTCAACTACACATAAAATATTCTTTCATGTTTATACTTACACGCGGCCTTCAAAATATGAATTGTGTGGACATTATTTACGTTTTTTTTAAAAATTAGATGTACATTAATAACTTTATTAAGATACTATCTTTATAAACCCGTCAGTGGCCCAGGAGTACCCTTAAAAACAGCGATTTTTTATATTTTATTTTATGTAAACTTTAATCTCTTCTGAACTGGTCAGCACCCCACCAGGATATTATAATCTCCTCCCGTTCTGATATCCGATATTATTTTTAAAAATAAGAGGGTGTCCCATTGTATCCATAATGTTTTCCCAGGAGTTTGAGGGCTTTCCCATAGGCCCCCGTTAAAATTGCCAGTTTTAAAAGCAGAGAAAAACCTGGCTCTGGATACATTTATGGATTAAAAAAAAACAGCTATGATATACTGACCGGCCTCAATTTGGTGATTTGTCCAGGCAACGAAAATGCTCAAATGCGGTTAACGTTCCCTTCACTTCATATTTCGTATAATTCCATAGGTATATCAACCCTACGTAAAAATTTTTTGGCTCGCCAAAAGTCGCCAATGAAGAGACCGGCCATTGTACGATACGATAGCTTTACCCGAAAAGGAGTTCACCTTCTACTGCTAATTCGCACTTACACACTATAGAGATAAATGGCATTTCGGAGAAGTATTCAGCAGATTTAGAATAGTCATTTCCTCTTCTGTCATGAGATATTGTCGAAATTTTTTTTTACCCAATTCTCTACAAACATGTCTCAATCTAAATTCTCGGACTAAAATTGTGGTCATCCTGTATAATGCTTCAGCTATTAAATCTGTCAAATCTGCCTTGACTTGCATGCTCTGAAATATTTCGATGCCCACCATTCTGGTAGTAAATCGCAATGGCATGGAATGCCAGCTCCGGTGTTGTTCTTCGCCATGTCTCAGAAAGGCGAGATCTTGTTCTCTTCGTCTCTTTTTGGGCTATAGACATCAATCTTTAACCAGTAGCTGGATACGAATAATGAAGAAATAATAATGTGCTTTCAAATGAAGGACAAAGTTCATTTAATAGTGGTCCAATCTCTGACTCCACTTTATTGAGATGGAAATTCGGTAGATGTAATCTGTAGTTAACTACGATTAAAAGTTTGGTAGATGGAAGGAGAGGCTAAAAAAATCCCTCACCCATTGTTATTTTGCACTACCTAACTTTGTCATGTGTTTGAAAAAAGACGCATTACCACTTGTCATGAAACAGACGCGCTGTCTAATGTATATATCAGGGTGGTAACAGAACCTGGAAATCAGGGAATTCTCAGGAAACTTTTTAATTCTGGAATATCAGGGAATTCTCATGGAAATTTTCGAATTTTGCTGAATATCAGGGAATTTTTTTCATTTTGGATTACTTAAATAGCAGGTTTAGGTTCTTGGGATCACTACTAACGGACACTTGATAACAAAAAAAAAAAAAAAAAAAAAAAAAAAAAAAAAAAAAAAAAAATACTGGTTGATCCGATTAGCCTGACGGACCAATCTTGTAGGAAGGACCAATTTCTCACGAATCATGTTATAACATGATTCTCTGATTACATGATTATTTAAACTCAGATTTTCTAAACTCAGATTTTCGGAAATGTAAAAAAATTGAATTGTGTGTATTGCATGTTTTCTAGGTACTTGTAAAATCAGGTAATTTTTTGTGAAAGTATCAGGGAAATCATGGAAATGTCATGGAACTTTTTTTTCTAGGATTTTATAACCACCCTGTATATGGTCTTATTTAAATCTGCCATGCCAACCCTCCCTCGATAAGGTTTGTTGAAGCTGATATACTTCGGATAAGTGATATAAAGTAATGTATCGTATTTTGAGAGAGTGAAAGTGATCTACATATTTGCTACAGTCAAAAATCTTGAAATTAGTAATGTGAGAGATTTATAATAAAAAAACTGACTTTTAATTGATGTAGTTAGACCACTGTTCGAGTCTCCGTATTTCCTTTGTATTTCCCTCAGACTCTCTTAAGAGTGGAAATAATGAAACGGGAACTGGTTTCCATTGCCTCCTTTGGTGGTCACAACCTTTTGTGTCTGCTACAAAGTTTTGACTTCGTTTGTTGCTCGTCCGTGGGAAAAAGTCCTCTCCAAGCAGCTTTTTAAAAGTAGTGCCTCTGCTTACTGCCCTGTCTAGAGTGGATGAGTGGCGTAGGTCAGGGTCTCCAAACTCCGAGCATCGACCCGCGGACCTTTGTTTACTGGATCAGTCGAGGGATATTACACTCCTTGCCAACGGTACTTGCCGGTTTAGGTATAGGGAGAAGATCCTTCCGCGGATTAAAGAGTTCCATAAATTATTTGTGAATCCATCCAGAAAACATGTTTAAAACATTAATTTCGTTTAAGGTCTAACAGATTTGAATATTATTTGAGAAAATGTGGCAATTTTATCAGAATGAAAAGAGTATTTTGGTTAAATTGTATTCATATCATTTTGTATGTAAATATTACCTTACAAGAGTTTCCAACTAACGGACCAACTGCGCTTTTCCGCGTCTGCCTTTTTACTTTTGGTTTAAACCCAAGTTAGGTTGTCACGGAGTGTAGAAATTCGTATGAAGTATTATTTTCCAACAATCAAAGTACACAATTGAAAAAAATGAGGGGTCCTTTAATCGTTTACTGCAGTAGTTTTAATTATTTACTGTACTTAGTTTTTTTTTTTTAAGAAAAGTAATTACTTGAAAATTGTAAATTGTCTCTTGCAGTGAAAATAAGTTAACTCTTTCGCACATTTGTTTTTTCCTCTAAGGGTCACATAAATATTTCTAAAATCGCATTAATAAAGGTCAATATTCGGCCATGATGGTCTGAAACGAATTTAATAAAATGAAATTTGCTGAGTGGAATTGAACTGTTTTATTTAGTTGTAGTATGAAATTACTTTTTGTTAATAAAATTATAAGACACAGTGGAGCAAAAATACCAAATCGTGGCAAAAAGTAAAAAAAAAATCGCATTTATTATTTTGCCTCGCATTTGCTCACATTAATATCGTTTAATATTTTTTTACTGATAAAATATTATTTGTAACTTTACAACACGTTCAAATTCAAACTTAAAAAAAAAAATTATTATAGCATTTGGAACGTGTAACGTCTCTTAGAATAGAATTTTGCAGGGTATAAAGTCCTTTCAAAATATTTTTAAAGATTTTCTGAAGTTTTATCATTTTTAATGAAATGCATTACTTCCTATGAATGTGATTGAAAGTAAACTCATCCTAGACTATTTAAACATTTGTAGGGGAAGGTGGGTTACCTTGGACCTATTTTGATTTTTCATTTTTTATTTTCTTAATTACTTGCAAAAAGTGAATAAAAATATTTTTACTGAATACTTTATGTTGTTATATACAACATATATTTATTTTAATATGTTATTTAAATGATTTCAACTATTAAAAAAATAAATACAGAAAATTGTAATTAGGACCAAGGTACACCCCCAGCGGTGTACCTTGGTCCAACCGGTAGTGTACCTTGGACCAATTATTAACTGGTAGAGAGAGACTCGATTTACAGTCCGAAAACCAATATTTATTAGCCACATGAAATTCAAAAATACATTTTACAACCTACTCTTATTTTTTGCCAAGATTGTAGTAATTGGTTATGTTAGGTCAATTGGCTTAGTAAGGGGTTTTATTGCCTTAGTTTTTTTAGTGCCCTTTTGGCTTTTTCAGCTGCAATGCAATCTTTCTCAGGTGTATCCGTTAAAATGCAGCATAAAATGAAACTGTTACTTCATGCCATAGAAAAACATTTGACTATCTTTCTGTTTTAAATTTGAAAAAAACAACTCAAATATTTCCCCCTATGTTTATACAACTAGACCTAAACGTAAAAAAGATGTTCTGCTTAGATATTTATTATAAAGAATATCTTTTTAGATGAGCATGCAATAATTATTTTCTATATTATATCAATACGGTTAAAGTTTTATAGGCTTCCATAAATCTAAATAATGAACTACAGAAAAAATATTTATCACACCATATAAAAATTTCTTACAAATTTCCATTCTTCTAGATTTACAAATCAGGGTTGCATATTAATAGCTTAAAATACTTAATTTTTCAAAAGGAAAAAATTTACTTGAATTTTAAAAAGGGTTTTCAACAATCTGAAGCATATAAGACCTAAAGTAGTGTACCTTGGACCAGTCCAAGGTACACCACTTGTATTAGGTTCGAGGTACACCACTTGGATATTAAAAACAAAATAGTTAATCAGCAAGTTAAGGTTAGACCTAACTTAATTTCAAGCACACTGTTTTATAGCTGAAACTTTGCTTTATAATGCATAACCATCGTTTCTGAATAAACACTACATGTTTGAATATAAAAATACACTAAAGAATCTGACAAAAATTTACTTTTGAACTGTGAATTTAGTTTTTCGAAACCTCTTTAATAAATTGACCTTTTAAACAAACAGATAGAACTTCACTGAGATGCCTGGTAGCAAATACTTTAACTGAATGTGGTGTTGTTTCAATATCTAAGCTAATCGAGCTAGAACCGGCATAGGTTCGAGGTACACATATGTCCAAGGTACACCACTTACCCCTAATCATTTTTTATTGTACTATTGTTTAAACTATAAATTTTCCTAACTTTTAACTTAAGTTTTTAAAGACTTTTCTCTTTGAAAGAAGCGTTAGAATTAATGAATATAATACAAAACTACGCGAGCCAAATTTATTATTATGTGTGCATATATTTTATTTATTTTGACTGACATTTTTATTCTTAAAATACTTCATAAATTATAATATAATAATTTATGATTTGCTAAAATTCCAATAAATACTTTTGACAAACTGTGCAATGTTGTAAAAGTTTAAAATTATTATTTTGAGCAACCTTAAAGCAAAAGATATGTCTGAGTTAACGATGTTTTCTTTTATGATTAATAAAATAACTTTTTTGGAACTCCCTTTAAAAAGTTTGCGAAAAAAATACGTATTGTTACCTATGCGTTGATTCTTATATAATTGGTTTGCAATACAATTTAGCTTACTTTTTAAGGCTACTTAGTTCGATAAACTACTCATTGTGATTTTTTAAATCCTACTAATTTGTGCATTTACACGAATGTTTACTTTCCCTCCCGATTTTACATTGAAGCCCCTTAAGAGCAATTTGGAGACCCCTGACGTAGGTGAATGGTTATTGGAGCGCAGCAAGAGTGTAGGTTTGAAAGTTTGAACCTTTTCCAAGTCTTAGGGTATTCGAAAGGATTGCTCAAAATTATGTTTTTTTTTCGCTGAACTCTTTTGAAAGTACTTTGTACATTACTACTTTTTTTACGAATATCACTTGAAATACACGTATCAAATCGAACTAAATCGATCGAAGAAAAAAAAAAGTTGAAACCTACGTTACTTTCAAGGTAACAGTTCTTATCTATTTCGGCTATTTTGAACAGACAAATCGGGTCGCTAATAGATAGCCCTCGTGTAGTCTAGTGCGACGATAATTCAAACCTATCCTAATTGACGATAATTCAAACACAGGAACACACTGGGACTCTTTTATTTACTATTTATTTTTCATCCGTTGCCTGTAAAATACTGGTAGGGCACCAAATGTGGTAGTGCAAGAAAAAAATTGCTAGTGTGTGGTCAACGTTTCGACCTGTAGTATGTTCTTTCAAGAGCAAAGATGGTCCTATTTCGTTCATGTTAATTTTCCTAACTTTGGGAAAAAAAATTCTCGGAAACTATGTGAGATATCATTATGAACTTCTTTTTATATTTTGTTCCTTAAATATAGCTCTTTGTTGTAAACTAGGGATATTTCAAAGTATAAAAAATACTTTTCTAGTGACTTTTCTTAATTAAAATGTAATTGTTATGTATTAAAAAACGCAAAAAAAATCCGATTTAAAGTCATAATATTTTTTGAGCTGAGATATTTAAAATTCATCAGTTTAAATCAAAGAGCTGTTAATGGGGAAGAAAAAGTAAAACAAAATACGTGTGTTGATGGAAATCTTCTATAGTTCCTGAGAAAATGTTTATCTGTTGAAAACCCTTATATTTCAGGAAACGCAATAGCAATGCAAGGTTTAGGTAAGAACTGATGTTCTGAGTTGCTCAAAAATGCTTGTAAAAAAAGCACTAAATTAAATATAATCTTGATCTTAAGTTAAAGCTAAAGACACGTAGAATTTAAAAAAAATGTAACTAAAAATCGGCATTCTTGACTTAGGCTATCGCCGTTTCGAAAGTGTTTAGCGCTTAAAAGACGATGACACAATTCTAATAGATTTTTTTTACGTTTTTAAACCTAAATTTATTTGGGACGCATTTAATTAATAAACTAGTATTCTTTAAAAACAATATAGCGTAACAAATTTCAACTTTGCTTTTGAGTATACAATAGATTTTTCTTCCTGTTTAATATTTCTGAAGAACATAGTTTTTTTTTGCCGAGAGCGTCGTCATTGCGTACCAAAAAAAGAATCCTCGAAATCAGAATGAATGCTGCCCTTTTCCACGGAGCAGATTGCAGAATGATGAAGAGTTTTGTTTACTTGGGGATGCCGGCTTCGTAAATTTCTCCTCCGCCAATCAGATTCGAGTAGCGTCCTCTTTTTACGTATTTGTCCGTGTTTTCGTCTTGTCGCTCGAAGTTATATTTTTTAGTTCCTTTGTTTTATGGTAATATTGCTCGTAATTAAACAAAGTAACACAGTTAATGGGTGATGACAGTGCAAAGGGTTACTTCGGAAGGTAGTTTGATTGATTGGGAACCCTTTAACATATAAAAAGTGTGTTACTTTTATTCTGAACAAATGTTCCTGTTCTTTTTTCAAATTTTAAAGCATTTAAAGTTTTTGTTGTTAGTTGTTATGTATTTTTCAACTGAATACGAGGGTCCTTTTCGAAGACCCAATGCAATTTAACTTGTTTTCAGTTTCTAATCTTAATCTATATAATAAATAATTATGATAATGACATTCATAAAAAATATTAAATCATTTGATTATTTTCTTCGTTGGCAACGAATTTTATTTTAAACAGTGACGCGACGAAGAATTAAACTTAGCGTCTTCTGGAAAATTGTGATAGGAAGATATTTTTTTAAACAGGCATTTCAAGTATTTTTGTGCAAGATATTCGTTTCGTTTATTTTTACAAATTGTTTAAAAGAAACCAATATTAATGTTTCAACCATTAATTTTTTTACCACTTCTAAATAAAACATTCCCCTATTTATTTATTTATTCCCTGTATCTCTTTACAAAAACTATTAACTATCTCTTAATCTATGTGACTTTTCTAAAATGCAAAACATCCGACAACTTCTTAGGTAGCAGACGGTGTTTATATTAACCGTCTGGTCTGCGTTTTAATGCCTCGAAACCCAGACATTTGAAATTAATTGAAGACAATCGAAACTATTGCAGACTGAATCTGACAGCTGATTTACATTTCAAGTTCAATATTTGTTAAATTTTCACGGTTATCGTTTGTTCCTAGTATATTACTTTAACCAAAACAGCGAGCGTTTTAAAATGTACGTTTGTTTAACTTTCCCTTGGAGTTTCGTGATGTAATTGATATTGATTGATTGTGCGGTTTTTATGATAAAGCAATTGAATTTCCTACTTATTATTTTTTCGTGTGTTCGTTAGATGTGGGATTTCTGATTGTGAAGTTTAGTATATTTTATTTGTTAGAAGTTAGTATATTTTATTTGAGAGTTCTTCAGGTACAGTTCATTATTTTTTCCTATACGAGGGGACGTACATAAATTACGTCACGCTCATAGGGGGGAGGGAGGGGTATGCGACAACGTGACGGAAAGAACGATTTTTAGAAAGAAATCTGAAATCTTTTTTTTATCATAAGATCATCATAAGAAACACTTAAACAAAGGAAAATATTAAAATCAACTTTAAAAAAAAATGGGGGGGGGGCGTGCGACAAACGTGACGTAATTTTAGGGGGAGGGGTTCGACCAAACGTGACGCAGCGTGACATAGGGGGAGGGAGGGGAAAAAAATGTCCAAATTTTGCTTAACGTAATTTATGTACGTCCCCCGAAGACTAATTAAAGATATCTGCTGATAGGGCAGATTTCGAATGGCTGTACTCAAATCTATGCGTACTGTGGGCAGCAGCTTTAAACCACTAAATAAACTATTAATTTGATAATGACTTCTGTTTTTGCCGAAATATCAAACTTATTTAACAAATGAGTAAATAAGAAGTTGCCATTTATGTGGGTTTATCCCACACTAAATAAAGTTAATCCCGACTGGATAAAGTTAAATTTCTTCGTGAATGCTTTTGGAATTTCTTTTTCAAAAACTTGTATTGGAACCGTGGGACAGTAATCATAAGTGCAGGAATGGCATTTTTTTATATACTAAAGAGTGAGTAAATATGCATCGATACCGATTAAAAAGAAAGAATTAAAATATTGCATTAACGTTAAATAATATTAGCCCATTCACGATGCGACCGTTGGCAAGAAAATTAGCCACGCTAAATAAACTTTCTGCTTTAGTTTATCGAAATAAACAAAGTATAAGACAAAAGAAGACTTTTGTCCTGAAAAAGTTATGTAGGACAAATTAAGTTACACAAAAACGAGCTAATAAACTTAAAATTAGCATTTTTATTCGGAAATAAAAATGTTAATGGTATTCACAAAGTCGTCGTTAATGAGTTAAACAAATAAAAGCTGTTTACCTTTTTGTTACAGGGAAATTGAATAGCTTATAGTGGGAGAACGTGCTAAGTGACAAAAAGGTGAAACGAGAAAATGAGCTTAGTTTTTAGCTTGCATTTAAATCCGTTAAAAACGGTGCTTTCAATCTGTAACAGCTTTACTTAACTTTGGTTTATGAAAAGGGAGAAGAAACTTGCTATCTCTCTCTCGTTAAAAAGATGGAATAACATATTCATTGACCCAAAATCCCATATTTTGCCAAAATGTCACTTAGCACGTTCTTTTACTAAGCTCTCCAATTGAGGAAGCAAAAAACGATAATGATAATTTTTAAAAATTGCGAAATGTGTCAATAATTTTGTTTTATTTACCAGAGCGATCTTTAGCCAAATTGTAACGAACTCTATTGCTGCCACCGTGTAAAATAAGCGGTATCGCATCGCGAAACGCGACACCAAAATGAAAAATTGCGATAGCGATTTAGCTTTGTATCGTAACTAAATGCGATGCAAAGTTAAATCGAAAGTCGCGGATCGCCGTAGTTTCGCGACTTTCGGATCGCCGTAGTTTCGCAACTTTCGGATCCCCGGAATTCCGCGATATTTGAATACCCGGAGTTCGGCAATTTTCGGATCCCCGGAGTTCCGCGACTTTCGGATCGCCGTAATTTCGCTACTTTCGGATCCCCGGAGTACCGCGATATTGGAATCTCCCGAGTTCTGCAACTTTCGGATCTCCGTAGTTTCGCGACTTACGGATCCCCGAAGTTTCGCGATTTTCGGATTCCCTAAGTTTCGCAATTTTTGGATCTCCGAAATTTCGCAATTTTCGGATCCTTAAATTTCTTTCAAAAAGTAATATGCATTAATTAAAAATTGCTACACACAAATACTTTGGTGTAGCAGAACTGCTATACACACAAAAAAAAGTATTTTACACGCTGATTGCTGCTGTATGACTGTTGAATAACATTGTTTTCTTTCTGTGGATGTGCAGGTCTCCCCTGGAGCGGTCGATGGCAGGGCGCCGGGACGTGAGGCGGTGATGGGGCTGCTGGCATGCTGCTGCGTGTGGCTGGCGTGCTGCGCGGTGCTGCTGCGGGCGGACAGGCTGTCCTTCGCGCAGCGCCTCAGCCCCTCACTGGGATCGGTGGCCGCCGTGTCCAACTCCTACGAGGACGAGGGTGAGTTACACTACATCAAAACAAACCTTGAGTTTGCAGCAGCGAAATGTACTACGCGGAGGAAGCTGCGTAAACAACTCTGCTGGCGCCGAAATTTCGCCTGCTCTGATTAGTTGCTCCTTTGACCCTGATATTCGTGCGCCCTGTTACGTCAAAATCGAAGGAAAAAAATAATTAAAATTACACTCTAACTGAAGCTAAACTAATAAAAATAATAAATATGTGTCTTGAAGTAACAAATAAATTTGTTTATTGAATGTGAAATACCGTTTTGTATTCGATTCTCGCCCTCGAAAATGAGAACTAATTATCCTTTTTCTCGTAGAACATTAGTATACTGCAAATTTAATATAGGTTTTACTGTAACAGCCATGATAAAACCATAACCTCTCTAAGGGGGAACGGGTGCGCTGGATTGCGGGTCTTCAAAGCAAAGTGCATCAGTGTTAATCCAATGGAGAAAAAAAATTGCCACATTTCTCCGGCTGAATTGAATATTTTTAGAATAGGATTTTTTTATGTGATAAATGTAGCTGACTCACATGTTCCGACAATCCTACTTTTTAAAATTGGTTCTTTAATAAACTATTTCACAAAAAGTATTCGAAGCGAAGAAGTACTCTAAGGACTGCCATATCTGTGGAGAAGGCACCTTGAAAGCTGCCCACTTTATTTCATGTTTTAAAGGACTAAACAAAGATGCCTAAATGAGGGGCGACGTGTGCCACCTATAATGGGAAGCCAGGACTCGCCTCTCTGAGCTCCAGCATAATGTTCCTGTTTGAGACTTAGTTAATGTTTTCTCTTGTATTCCCTTTTTGTGTTAACCCAGACTCCTTTCTGCATGTATTTTCCATTTTCTATGGATTAATATTATTCCAATAAAACCATATTAAAAAAGTATTCGAAGCAATTAAAAAAAAGTGGGCTTTTTGAGACCTGTAACTTATCTACATATCATTAAAAAAAAAACGTTTGTAAAAATATTCAATACCGCCAGAGAAATGTGGCAGAGAAAATAGTTTTTCCCCATTGAATTAACATTGAGGCACTTGAGTTTGGAGACCCCCGGTCCAGCGCGCCCATTCCCCCTTATGTCCAAAGCAAAATCCTACGCGTATATTCTTCATCTAAACAAACTTTTCATACATATATATAAAGAATATTTTGAAAAGTAATTTTTTGAATAGTTGCTGAAAGACATGCCTTTAAGCTCGAAAAATACAAATTTTGTGTGTGTGCTATAAACGCAAAAAAAAAAAAAAAAAAACATTATTCGGAGTGAACAGTTCATTTCAACATTGTTTTTAAATGCAGAATACATTTAAAATTAACTGCTAAAAGAACTTTTTGAAAGGTTTAAAGAAAGAACTAGTTTAAAGTTATTTTTTAAGAACTCTAAATCGTATTGACCCTCTTTCAACTTCATTTTTTTATAGAAATAAATGGTAGATACCTGTAATCAAAGGCTAAAAACAGATTTTCCCATCTTCTATGGGAACAGGTTATTTTGGAAACTAATTAACGTGTTAATTGTTTTTGGGGAGGTTTTAAAAAATGTCCCTGAATGGGTACCCGAGGTTTCAAGAGATTATAGACAGTAAAACCGTGCGCTATTGCCCACTCTCTACACTGTTAAAAAAAGAATCCATATAAAATAACTTGCAGAGAATGACAGCAGATATGCCAGTCACACCTCGTTAAAAAAAAAACCATGGTTTCCTATAGTTAAGTTAGTAGATAACCTAAAACTGTAAAAATACGGTAATCGACCTAATTTTTTAACAGTCTAAGGGATAATGCCGTTTATATGGCAGGCCGATTTCCATAAATAGCTGTTGCCCTTAAAAATTGAAGGGCAAATGTTCGTAAATTTACAGTTTTTTTTTTTACAGCGTAGTCCTCTGATGTATACAGACGTATAAACCTTTCACCTAACTTTCAGATTATTCAGCAGCACACATATAATTTATAAATTTAATAATTTTATTAAATTTAAAGAATTTAATAATTTTATTAAATTTAAAGAATTTAATAATTTTATTAAATTTAAAGAATTAAATAATTTTATTAAATTTAAAGAATTAAATAATTTTAATAAATTTAAAGAATTAAATAATTTTATTAAATTTAAAGAATTAAATAATTTTATTAAATTTAAAGAATTAAATAATTTTATTAAATTTAAAGAATTAAATAATTTTATTAAATTTAAAGGATAGAGGAGCTATTTATAACCTCATCTAATTCAGAAACATTGTTTTTTTTTAAATTTAAGTTATAAAGTTTACAGTTAAAAATTTTAAATTTAAATATGCAGTGAAAGCAAGTTTACATTTAAGCTAATTTGCTTATCTCTTAGGGTTAGAGGAGCAATGTATTGAATTGAAGAACTACTAAGGGATTTCGTGCACTATCACGGCAGCCATGGTGAAAACTGCTCGAAAAGTTTTGTAGATTTAAACAATACTGAAATTGCATTTTTTTAGAAGCTGTGGCCGAAACGCACGGTTTTACAATCTCTATGGCTAAAACCTCCAAGTTATTTCCAAAGTGGGCTGATGATCCCAGTCGATGCAAAATATCCCAGGTTCGGGCATAGCCAAAATAACCTACAACACCTATAAATGGCCTGTGCAGCCAAAAAGTCCAACAAATAAAACCTCGTGTAGAGGGAGTGCACGTTAAGTATGACTCAGAGGGTACGATATCGCCCTTAAAAAATTGCGTTGGGTGTCGGCCCATCACTTGATTGTAGTTCTAAATTATCACTCTATTCGCCATTATCTTTAGTGCAACGATAATTATACTTAACCCAACCTAAAATGCTATGTAAGCTGCAAACTTTTATGGGACGTTGAATTTTAACCTTTTGAATAAATGGGGCTATCCATTTAATAAAATTTCTGATAAAAATTAATGATATGAAATAAATAAATGATCTGATAAAACTCATGACTTTTTTTTATGATTAAAGAAAAGGCCAACGACCTCGATCCTTTTATTGTATGGAACAAAAGCTTTTATATACTACAAAAGACGTGTCTGATCTAGAAAGTTTACCTATTCTTACATCAAAATATTTCCAGATATTATAAAATATAATAATGAAATATTGAGAAAAGCTGACAATTAAAATTAAAAAAACTGAATTTCCGGCAATCTTGAGCATTTTCGGGAAAATACGATGATCTCCTAAAGCCCATGAAAACTCCTACACGATTTCTAAAACCTTGAGACCATCAGCATTTAATAAAACGGAAAATTAGGTTTTCTTTGGGAAAAAATACCATAAATATAAAGTTAATAACAGCTTGTAAGCACTTTCTTTGGCTCCTTAGTTCAGTATTTAGTTTTCAGCTCTATAAAAAAATAGAGTTTAATTATTGAAATAAAAAAGAGAGTGAAAAATAGAAAAATCTTGAAATACCCATTAAAAGCGAAATTGCGCATAATAAATGTCGAATTGACAGACATGCAGGATGTATAGTACAGCCTACACTCAGTAGGCACATTTAAAATTTGAATAATTAAAGAACTGTACTCAACAACAAAAATATTTCATGATAGTTTCACTAAAATATTTTAAATTGAGAAATGTTCAAATGCTTCCGCTATTTGTTTTTACAAAATTATTTTTCCACAAAAATTAGACAATGTAAAAAAAAAAACCTCGATATACCTCTGACAGTGTGTTCTTAACCCTCTAATGCACACTGTTACCGTTTGGTAACAAGTTACATAATCCACTTTATTCTATTAAAGTGGACCTCCCTCTCGACAAATTTGTGTTTTTTTTTTCATCTATTACATTCCTTTTGAAGTTTTAGTTAATAATAACCCTCATAAATGACAGTAGTAAAAGTGTATTCAAAATTAAAAAGTAAAGTTTCTAACTGTTGTGAATTTACATGTTTGGCAGTATTCAAAGTAATAATATCAGTACTAAATACAAATAAATTGCTTTGAAAAAAATATTATAGTTCAAGAGGGTTATTTTAAACTATATTTAGTAGTTTTCTAATCATTCTTTGCAAAATTGGTAGTTTGTAGTCGGTTTATACATGTGTTACCGTTTGGTAACATCATGCACATTAAGCACAACTTTTGTTTGCTTATGTGTGTGTATCTCTGTAAAGGATTCACTAGAGTTCAGTGTTTAAAATGTTTGGTACCACTTTGTTTTAAGAGTAAAAATAACTGTTTTACATCGTATCATTCTGCCATTTAAAAAAAAAAAATTATGTTTAAAAATGATTTTTTGTATATTTTTATTATATCATAAATACCTACTATTTGTACTAAACCTGTTATTGCCTACTATTTGTACATTCATTTTGTTTCAAAAGTAACTACTATTCATAATTATTTTTATAACTAATTTTTCTTGTTTAACAAAATCTAATTGTACTAAATATTAATACTCTTTTTTGTTTGTTATACACGTTTTCATTAAAGATTTTATACCTAAAACTATGTGTCTGTTTGCCTCTGCAACTTCTTATATAATAATTAAATTGTCAATAAGCTTTATTTTTAAATATAATTTATTAGAAATATTAAAAAAAAAGTTCATTAGCCTAAGTAAAAAAGGTAATAATTTAAATAAAAATATTTAATTATTAATTAACCATTTGGTAACAATTTTAAAAAATGAAATTATTTAAATTCCGATGCATTTAATTTTTTTTCCATATTTTTCCCGTAATGTATGAGCATAAGAGATACAAATTTATTTTTTCGGGACGAAACAAAAATTCATGCATTAGAGGGTTAAAAAAAACTATTTTAATATTTAAAATTTAATTTTAAATTAGTTTTTAAATACAAATAGTACTCGGTGAGATTTTTTATAACCGATCACATATTTTTTATATTAAAATAAATTTCTTAAATTCTGTTAATATCGAGTAATTAAGATTTGTAATATCTGAGTCTACATCATGTACTTTGCTTGGTTTATGCATAATTTTGTGCCATGTTCATTATAAGAAGTTTAAAAACATGTTTTGGCAAGCACGTGCAAAACCGCAGAAAATTTCAAGTGCTAAACTGTATGTCACAGATTGCAAAATTTCTGCTGCAGAGATCCTGCTGATCCAAATTGTACTTTTCCCCCCTGCATATGAGCTTTCCTGGATACGATTTATTCTGTACATGTTTCTTTTCTGCCTACATAGTGTTGTCGCTGTGAAAGGGCACATAAGGCGTATTTTTTCTTTTCACCCATTAGAGTTTCTTGATTTGAGCTTCCGATTACTTATTTAAACAAGATGTTCTAACAAAACTAAATTAGTTTACTTTACTTTCTTGTTTTTTTAATACATACTAAAATTCTTATGAAAAACAAGTTGGTTTTTAGGATTAACTGTAACATGGAACTGGTTGTAAATTAAGTTTTTAAACAGCAAAATTTGCTTGGTTTTTCTTTCGCGAATTCAATCAATATGTTCATCGTTTGCTAAATTTATTTGCAGTTTTAAGAATAATAATGAAAAATTGGTTGGCAAATCCTAGTATCCAGCCACATTTGTGGACAATTTTGGCGGGCGACAAAGTTTAAAATTTGTATAGTTTTTTTTTTTTTTTTTGTTACTAAAATCTCAGAAAAAAAATTGAATTGAAATTGAATACCTGTTTAAAAAGCCAAAGAATCTGCAAAGAAGACCATTTCTATCAAATCACCATTTCACTCACTACAGAAACGTTATTTAAAATAAATGAAAAAGCAAAAGTTATATTTAGGATACAAATCAGTTTAAAATGACCTTAAAATGCTGCTAAAATAGGCTTTTTTTTTAAATAAGTCAGAAAACTGTTCGAATTTCTTTTATTTTTTAAAGCAATTTATTTTTTCATTTCCATTTAAAACATTTAGTTATTAATAATTCCGTTTTTATATTTATTCTTTTTTCAGGGGGGGGCTTTTGTTTTTCAAATAGTTTATAAAAATCATTTGGTTTAGTTAGGTTTTAAAGGCGATATCTTTTTGTCGTCCTAGTATCAGATTTTCGGTAACTTGGTTAACTTTCTTTCGAAAATTCAATTAATAATATTTACGGCGACTAAAAGATGTGTATTGAGAAATCGACAGAAAAAAAAGTTTTTTTTTTTTTCGCATAATAATCGAGATATTTTTTTAATTTTCAAAATTCTAATGCAAAGTTAAATGATATTATGATATGTTCCGCTTTCATTTTTACACAAAAAAAAATAAAAAAAATTAAAGGCCCTCTTTGGCGAATTTCTTTAAATAGTGTATTTCCTGTTGAGCACAAATTTTGTGTGGAAGCGGTTTTGAGTGACAGTTTCTGCTTACAAGGCTATTTGTTTTCTAATAGTTCTTCTGAATGAAAAAAAAAGTTAAGTAGTTTGAAAATCAGAAATATGGTTCTATTTATTCTTTTACTACCGTTTTTGTTTTTAGTTTGTGTTTATATCTTTCAACTTCTTGTAATTGGTTATTACCAATTTATGGTTATTTAACTGATAAATATGATTAAATCGTACTTTTTAAAGGATAATAAACTACTTAATTTATTAATGCATAACCTCATTTACAGATCGTTCTGAGTTTGGCAGTATGCCAAACTTTTGTCAAAATACGCGCTCCTATTTCACTATTTTGTGAATAAAAAACATTTTATCTCATAAAAGTGAGTACTTAAAATAAAATTGTTTAAGGTTGACTCTAACACTTATGAACTAGAGAACTTTTCAGATTTTACTATTTGATGACTATAAGTAAGTCTTAAATTTTTTTCTTCCGAATTTGACTTACTGTAATGAAGTCGTACCAATGTACTAGTAATTAAAGTTTTCTAGTGGCCAAGTTAGCCAAAAATAAAAACTTCAATATTTCAAACAATGTATTTGACTTATATTTTATTGAGCTTGACAGGTTTTAACGTTAACATGCCTAATATGAAATATAAGGCAATAAAAGCATTGCCGTGGGGCGTCGTAAAACCGAAATATAGATTTCGTGTTATTAACACGTTTCGGGGGAGTGCTGATTCTAAAAAAAAAAAAAGTGGGTTTTGAACATTGGTCCATCTGTCTGTCTAACTGAAACCACTCTACAGGTCAAACTAAAATAGCTACGGACTTCAAATTTGGTACATTTGTTTCCACTACCTGTCGGATGTGCACATGCACAAATAGTAGCTGTCTTAGAACCTTCCTTTTAGGTTTTAAATTTATTGAAATTACTTTATAAAAATGCAACTACCTTTAAAAGTATTGATTTATTGAGCCATGATTAAAAGTCTTGCAGTGTTTTGCACCCATAGTTTTAATTGTAATTTTGTCAAAAATTATATATTTAATTTATAGACTTTTTAACGTTAGAATTTGACATTGTTTGTTTTTCTTAGTTTTCGCTTCCACACTACGTTTATACGATAAACTACATTTATTTCCACTCAACGCAAAAAAAAGTGGAAGCTTTTATAAAGGAAATGCTATGTCCGTCTGTCCGTCACACCACAAACAATTGTGGTGTGCCATATTGAAGCAAAAAATCAGACAAGGCTATATCCCAAATTGCTTTAAAAATCAATTAAAACGTTTATTTAAAATTTTTAAGTAACTAAAGATTGAATTAATCTACATTTAAATAACATGCAAATTCCATTTTTATTCTATTTTTACGCTGTTTCAATTCGTCAAACGAACGAGCAACTTCAGAAAACAAAACTTGGATTCATATTATTTATGTGATATAAATCAGTTTGAAATGACGTCATAAGATCTATCACAATTGAGTTCTTTTGCACGTATAATCTGGTCATTTTAAATTTACTTTTCAATGTTTATTATTGTGCAAGTTAAATTATATGATAAATTTCATTCAATCATTATTCTTTCATTCACTCGCTGAAAATACACGATTATTCTTCGAATTTTTAACAAATTTAGCAAAATGTAAAGACCATTATTTGAATCTGCGAAAGAAAGCTTATAGAAATAGTTAATTTATTTTAGGGCTTTAAAACTTTAGAACTAGCTAAAGATCGTGTTTGGTTTTTTTTTTTCCAAAATGTATAGATAGTGTATGGAAGCGGTTGGTTCTAAGTAACATTTACAATAACGAAAACCTGCTTGCTATATTTGTTTTGACTCTCTTGATTTATTAATGGTTCTTGTTTGAAAACAGAGTAAGGTAGAATTAAATACATTTCGGTAAAATTCAGCTTTATGTTCCTCATCAACTTTGATAAAACTCAAATAGTTTATTGTCCGTTTCTTGTAATTGCGACCTTGAGTCTTGACTGTAGTTTTCTTTATATTAGAGTTCCATATGAGATATCCTTTATCAAAGAAGTTATATATGTGTCGCTCGATTGCTATGGAAATCGATGAAAAACTGGATTATACGAGTTGGAATAATTATTGGAGACGAACATGAATTGATTAGTTCGAATCAATATAAAGAACTTGTAGTAAGGCGATGGATATGAGCATTTAACACGCATTGAATAGTTATTATTTTGTATAATGAAGTTATGTTAGGTTAGGAGTCTCTCTAAATTTCTCACTCGAGATATAAGGAGTAAAGCAGGTCGCATCTGTTTGAATACCATCTTCTACTGTTTTAGTAGTTAGGGTAAAAACACATTATGTTGAAACTTTATTCTGTGAATAAAATTGCACTTACCTTCGGAATTAGAGACTAGAAATAGATAGACTAAGGAAGCGTGCAAACAAACGAAAAGCCCAGTGGAAGAACGTGCTAAGTGACATTTTTCAAAAAATTGATATTTTCACATCAATGAACACGTTATTAACTTCTTTAGCGATGACAATTTTCTCCCTTTTCATAAACTTTAAAATTAATACACTTTTTACGCTTTAGAAGTACTGTTTCCGACAGATCCGAGTATAAACTAAGAACGTCAAAGCTTATTTTCTCGGTTTCATCTTTTTTGTCACTTAGCACGTTCTTCCACTAAACTCTTCAAACATGTGAGTCAAAATTTCGGAGTAATTAGTACTAAGGCGAGGATTTCACCCGACATGAATCCCTCGTGTTTGAAATTAGATTTCCTATATATCTTTTTTCAAAAGTCGAGATACAGTGTAAAAAAATCTGTAGTTTTTACAGAAAAAACTTTCAGTTGGTGTACCAGGAAAATACCGTAATATTTATCACCACAGACAAATTGTAAAGAAAGAACTAAATTTACCTCCTACCATTTATACTGACCACAGTACTACAGAGTATTAATAAAATGCTGATCCCGGATTGCTTTTGTATTACATCTCCAATCCGGCCGCTCTCCCAACCAAGCTGCTTCGGCACACAGATTGCTCCGAACAGTTAAAATGCTTCTTCTGTTATGGTCTAGTGCTCTGTCTTTCTGTGTTTAAACAAAACACTGTAGACTTAAAACAGTTTATATTTACATAAAAAAAAATTCAGTTAAAAGAAAATAAACCTATTTTTCTGTAAAATTGGCACACTTTTTTTTACGATGTATTTCTTAAATTAAGATTTTTTTTTTGTAGTTAGAAAATGTGCTGGGAAGGCATTAATAGGTAATACACGCCACAGTTTTACAAAAGACGAAAGTTTAGACTCAAAATAACTCTCTATTATTCTCAAAACAAGGTATTTTTCGAAATGTTGCAAGTATAGATGATTCAGTTAGTCTTATAAACTGCATTCAATTCCCTAAACACTAACTATATTATGTCTCACTTAACTGTCTTAAAGTAAAGTACTATTGCAATAAGCATTTAAATTTACAGACGTGTCCGAAGTCACAAGAAAATTTGTGTTTGCATGGCTACATTTCTCATCTTAACTTGAGCATTATTAAAGGATAAGAACAATGATATTTCTAAATAACTATCATTCCGAGAAATATTTATGCTTTTATAAAATAATGAAAAGTGTCAAGATAAAGGCGACAATGAATCCCAAGAGATTTGCACAAAAACACATGATAAAATGGCGACGAGGAAAAGTTAGGGTTTTTGTTCTTTGGCATTACTTTGGTAACATACTTAAATATATTATCAGTATTTGTATATTTATCGTGATTTAAATAAGATTACTTTAACTATAATTGTGATATTTTTTTAGTCATTATTTTCGGAATATTGTATTTATTAGGGAATCTTTTTCATGCAACAGGTAATATAGGAAAAGTTACATCGATGATAATGTACTGGGGTCGGTTTGAACTATTATGTTATTTACTGATCACGGCTATTAAATAGATTTTATCACAATATTTACCCCTAAGATTATTTTTTATAATTTTGAGAGGGATGGTCAATTGCTCATTTCATTAGACATGAATTATTATTATTTTTTATTTTAGGCGTGTTAAATTATTTATTTGCTATGTAAGCAGTTTTTCACCGGTCATGAAAATAGCAACAGTATTTCAAACTAACCTTTTTTGCTGGGTCTTTTGTAATATCCTAAATCGGGGGTTCCCAGCCTTTTTTGCATCTGCGTACCACTTGACTTTTTGAGAAATTTTGTCGTACCACCTGACCTAAATATTTTAATAATCGTATAATATTTACACTATTAAAAGTGTTTAAAGGTTTTTTTTTTATTAAATTTATGTAAATCTTTATATTTAATGGTTATATATTTGTTTATTTATAACGTGCTTATAATAAAAGATAAATAAAACAATTGAAGTGGTATTAATTTACAGTTTTCTTTATTACCTTCTAAAAACATACAAATAATAAAATAACGCAAAGTCAGTGAAAAATTAATCATCGTACACAAGCAGAGCTTACCGGACTATCAAAGGGTACTAGTTTTTTTGTATCCGACATAGAAGTTAAAGATTTCTCTTTAAAATAATGTTAATATTTAAAATAATGAGTATTATGTCCGCTTGCCCACTGCTCATGTGTATTACAAGAGAGATTTTGCATACATAGCATCAAGCATTAATAGAATCATATCACTCACGCCTACCACCTGAATTTCTCTCGCGTACCACCAGTGGTACGCGTACCACCGGTTGGGAACCCCTGTCCTAAATCGTAGATGTTATGTTTTTTTTTTGTTTTATTCTTACTATATTCTTTTAAAAGACTGGCGACATAAGGTGTTATCATTTTGATAAAAAAAAAGACACCAATATAGGGGGAAATTCATTCATTTATTGAAATACAAGAAGCTTGTAGTTAAAAATTTTCTTATTGATACTTTAATTGATAAGATACTCTTTTTTTATGCTCGAATTTAATTATTAAAATATTGCGAAAAACGTTGTTACGAAATTTTAATTAAAAGGATTTCTAAAAAGTAAAAAAATATATATTTGTAATCATTAGCAGCAATCTTTACCATTTATTTTTTTTATTTTTGTAAAATCGCTATTCATAATTAAAATTTTATTATTTTCAAACATTTCTAAATAACGAGGAAAAAGAAATATTACTTAAAGCATTGTGTGAGATTATAATTTAATGAGCAATTGTTAGCATTTTTTTCGGGATTTCTGTCTTACAAAATGTATTTTTCAGACATTTGTGGAATGTTATGTGTCTAAAATATGATAGAAATTTTCTTCAATAAGAGATTAAGTACTAATAATATTATGTAAGTAAATTTATTGCTGCCTAATCACTAATTAGAAATTCTAATGCCATATTATTTAGCTATACTAATTAAATCCGAAAGATATTTCTTTTCAAATCATGTTTTATTTCGTTTTTAATAAAAAAAAATAAAAGAGTTCATTGCTATTATTTTTTTATAAATAAGTTTGATGGAAATTTTTGACATTATTTAAATGGAATAATTAAACATTTAAATTTGGATTTATTCAATCAGATAATGGTCATGTTTCATATCTTGAGTGGCAACTATGAAAATAGATTATTTCTCGTGCCTCGATTGGTGAACCAAAGTCACGTGGGAACAGGGCACCTACTGAAGGAATTGCAGGAATGATATCTGGAAGGAACTACTCTCTTCTGAAACAAGCCAATTAACAATTTGTTTGAAAATAATCGAAGTTTATGTAAGGTATTACTGATATAAATTATTTGATATTGTTTTCCTTCATAGATTATGTTTTGGTTGTCCATTTCTTCGTCTTCTGATTCGCTTTCTGATATAAATATCTTAATAAAATTATGTAGACTATTAATATATGTAAAATGCTGTGAAAAACAGCTAATATTTTCGCCTGCTAATTCTGTCGGATATTTGTGTTTATATAAAAGGCCTAAAATCAAATTCTAACGTCTCTCACATAATTGTCTAATAATATATTCTGGCCTTAATTTCGACATCCTTACATAAAATGTCACATATGTTATTTGACGTTTTTTCAAAATCCTTAGTTTAAGATGGTATATAATTGACGTCTTTTTTGTATTATCATCGCCTTTTTCATGACATCAGGAAGAAGACAGGTGTTTGACTGATTTGTGCAGTTTGAAAAATACGGAAATATTTCAGTATCAGAATCCACAACGGGTTTTCAATGGCCATTTGTTTATAAATCTTGTGTAACCCGCGTGTTTAAGAAGCTGGAAGGTTGTCAAAGTTAAATATACCGCAATTTTGGTTTCCTTGTTTGTGTTTTGACTTCTGTCTGATTCATCCATTTGTCTGCCCTGGGAGGAGTCAGACAAAAAGATAAATAGGAGCAATTCTAAAATTAATCTAGAGTACTACGAACGAGCGCGTTTTGCTACCTGGAATAATAGAGGATTTAAGTTAGAATGGTGATTTTTTAAAAATCTAATCTAAATTGAATGTTAACATAATGGAGGTAACACTTATTTATTTTTTTATTTTAAACTAGCTGATGTATAAAAACATTTTAGCTTATTTGGCGTGTTATGTTTGAAAAATTTTGCGAGTAAAATATATAGCTACCTACACACCCATTCAGCTCTGGCGCAATGACCATCGCACAACCAACCAGCTAATAAAAAAGTGCTCATTTTGCGCGTCTTTTGCTTAAATATATAATACTTCTGCTAAATTAAGTTAAACACCTTCAGTCTGTGTTTTAAATTTTTGTTCTGTAATTAACGGACATATTAAACTTCAATTGTTACTCTTATTGTATTAACCCTATTGGTAATACCAAAACATTGTACTTTAACCCATAAATAAATTTTGAAAAATGCATTGGTACCTTACGAAATAAAACCGATAAGTTCTTTAAATTCGTTTTTATTGAATAACTTGGCGAGTTCGGCAAAGTATTTGGCGAAAAAAGGAAGATATAGAACCCTAATATGCATCTGTAGTGCGATGGCCTTCAAAAAACAACGTAGTTCAGTATAAGCTTAACTATGCTTTTAAAAAATTCATAATTAAAATCATATAGGCATAATAAAATAATAGAATGGAGACTGGTAGGATTACGTCACTTGAAACATCTCAATTGTTTTTTCAAATTATTTATTTAGTTTCTGAAGGCAAGGAACAAATATTAAACAAATTAAACATTTTCAATTTCAATTGTTTTCTAAAAAAGTTTTAAATTTTTCTGCCCAATGGCATCACGAATGGGGAAAAAATGATCGGATTTGAGCGAAAGTGGTGTATTTCTTCCATAAAGGGGCACATAAAAAACATTCGTAAACGATAGAAGGAATGGTCTAATTCGAAAAATTATTAGCCTATGTTTGTTCCGGAGATAGATGAATTTTTGTTCCAAATTTCGTGACAATCTGTTGCGTGGTTCTTTAGATTTGGCGTTTTATACAGACAGACGGACGGACAAACAGAAGTCGCCTTTTATGTATATTGATTATGTATCTGCAAATTAAGTTAAACACCTGCAGTCTGTGTTTTAAATTTTTGTTCTGTAATTAACGGACATTTTAAACTTCAATTGTTACTCTTATTGTATAACCCTATTGTAATACCAAAACATTGTACTTTAACCCATAAATAAATTTTGAATAAAAAAAAATGCATTGGTACCTTACGAAATAAAACCGATAAGTTCTTTAAATTCGTTTTTATTGAATTTAACCAATAGTTTTTAATCAGTTAACTATGTTTTACACGTTATATGTTACGTGACTTTATAATTTCCTGGAGCTCTTAATTAGCGCTGAATAATTAGTTTTTTTTCTGTATTTAAATTATTATTGTATGTAGCACTGATTCTAGTTCTTCCAAAACACATTGACCTACTTTCATCTCCATCCCTGTGATTTTGTCAGTAGCGGTAGGGGTGGTTGCGGTAGAGGGAGACACGAAGGTTGCAGTGGAAAGATGTAAACAATATCATGGCCGTCTGATTTTGGGTGGGTTGCCTTCCGGGTGCTAAATCGCGCCTCAGTTTATTTTAAGCAATGAAGAAAACATACTTTTAATTAAAAGATGCGTTTCATTTATTAGCTAAAACTACACTCCTTGCCAACCTAAGTTAGGTAAATAGAAATGTGCTTTGTGAATATCCTTTCGCGCATGTAAAGAGTTCCATAAATTATTTGTGAATCCATCCAGAAAACATGTTTAAAGCATTAATTTTGTTTAAGGTCTAACAGATTTGGTTATTATTTGAGAAAATTTAGCAGTTTTATCAGAATGAAAAGTGTATTTTTGTTAAATTGTATTCAGATCATTTTGTATGTAAATATTTCCTTACAAGAGTTTCCAACTGATGGACCAACCGTGCTTTTCCGTCTGTCTTTTATACTTTTTGTTTTTACCCAAGTTAGGTTGGCACGGAGATTGGCTAACTATTTCAGTTAAAACTAGCTTTATATCCCCGGGGCAGCACGAGTAAAGTCCCCTTATATACCATCTCAAGCTCCCCATTGATGCCAATATATATATGTTTTTATCTTTACATTTGTAAACATCAAGATTAAATTTATTTCTGACATACAGTGGTGGCCGAAAGTGTGGACACTTTTTGAAAGTTTCATATATTTTTCAATTTTGTGTGATTACAGAATATATTAATTGTATATCAAATTAAACAATTGTATATCAAATTAAAAGTAATTTAATCTTTATGAGGACCACTGTGTGCAGATAGCTGAAGCCGTCTAACCTTTGGTCCCATATAATCTATATCCATGGACACAACGTCATCATCATCCAAGTAATTTCATATTTAGAATTAAAAATAAATACAGTATTACAATATCTGTATTACGAATAAGTTATGCAACTAATAGTATGATCTGTCTTAGTTATGCAAGTCATTGAACCACCAACTTGTATTGTAATTTCAGCATAAGAGAATCCATTGATTGTGCTTGTTTGTTCAACTAAAATGAGCATAACTTTATTTGTAATACAGATACTTTAATTGTTTTTTAAAGAAATTCTACATTAAATTACCTTCAACCTAATATTTAAATGTTTGTATTTAAGCGGAATTTAATCGACGCAAGAGCACAGGTAACAGTTGAAACGCATGAAACTTTCAAAAAGTGTTCATACTTTTGGCCACCACTGTATAATTAGATTCGATTTCAGTAAATCCGATCAATCATTGAAAAACAAATAATTTTTTTATATAAATAAAATATAATGATAATCCTATACAAATTAAACCCACATGCTGTTACACTACGGTGCTAGCGGAGAAATTATAAGCTGAGAGATAATATGATGGTTAGTTAATTTGAAATAAGTTTAGTTATGAAATACACGCCAACTCTCCATTATTTGTAATTTGCCTCTTTTCATATGTATAAGTATTTCGTTTTGTTATATGCAATTATGAATTATTTTGTGATCCATGAATGTGTTTGTTAAGTATTTGGAGGGTAACCGGAGTGTAACACTTCTCTCAGGAATGAATTTTTAGTTAATTTCCTGAGTTATAAATAAAATATTGGTTCCATAAACTTAGCACTACTGGACGTTTGTTTACAGGTTATAAATAATAGTTAAGAGATTAATGTAATTTTTATGAAACCGTTATAAAAATTACAATTTTTACTGTCAATGGGTCCGGTTTTAAGGAATATTTATTCACTACAATCTTGTGCAAAAGCCCGTGTTAAATGGATTTTTTTAATCTTTTGAAAATTATTTAACTTGCTCCAACAGCGTTTTTGAAGATATATATATATATATATTTGCACACACATAATTATTTGACATACTTATTTTTAAGAAATTTTATCCATCGAAAGCGTAATCCTTAAGATTAATCCCGCAATCTTTAAAAATTAATTGTATTGTTTTATGGAGTTTATAGTTAATAAATCGTATGAAAATATTACGCTGTCATCTATTGTAATAATATGACTTTTAAATTGGTTCTAGAAGGATTCTACAAAATCTTAATTGAAATAAGCTTTGTATTAAAAAGATACCAGGGAAAGTTTTTTTTTTCCCAATGGGGCTGCAATATTAGCGGTCAATCCATTGCAGACTCGGCATATTCTCCAGAACTTAAGAGCCATTTTTTGTGGCACCATCTAGGCGACTCTCGCTACCAATTTTGACGTAGATTACTATTTCCAGGAAAAAGTTTGATTAGATAAATCTGTAAAAACTATTTGTAATATAATTCTCTAACAGTGGTGTTGGTCTAAATTTTGATATACTTCTACTTCCTTTGCATGTCCAGTGGCGAAAGTGAGAAACTGATTGACTGGCCTCCTTTTAAAATTTAAGAAAAAATTGTTTTATTCTTTGACGTTTGCAATGCATTCAAAGTGTGATACTAACATTTGAATATATTCACAAATTATCTAGTACTATGTGCTAAAGTTCTGTGAATAACTCGACGTTTGTTCCTTTTTTTTTTAGTATGCCTGGATGTGGACATCCGGAACTCTGTGTCCATGTTCAACAAGCTGGAAAACTGCTCAGTGGTGGAAGGCTCTGTCCAGATCCTCCTCATCGACCATGCCGAGAGCAAGGACTTTGAAAACATGACTTTCCCGAAGCTGAAGGAAATCACGGGCTACCTGCTTCTCTACCGGGTTCAAGGCCTGCCTTCGCTGTCGAGACTATTCCCCAACTTAACCGTCATTCGTGGTGATGTCCTCTTTCATAACTATGCACTTGTCATTTACGAACTGCGTGCCATACTCGACGTCGGGCTCATCAGTCTCACTACCATACTTCGCGGATCTGTGCGCATCGAGAAGAATCCTCATCTGTGTTATGTAGATACCATTGACTGGGACATCATAGCATCTGCGGGGAGAGGGGGTCATTTCATCAAGGACAATAAGAATTATGCTCAGTGTCCGAACACCTGTCCTGATTCTGACTGTCCGAAGAGTAGCAACTCAAAGTCTCATACTCATCAGAAACTGTGTTGGAACTCTCAAGTGTGCCAGAAAGGTAAGATGTACTTCTTGTCTCGGGTGCCCGCAACAATCCGTCTCGAATGATCAATGTTTGATAAAATATTCTACATTATATGTTATAAGGAAATATACTGATTCAACTTGGGTAGATTTATTATTAAATATAGTTTCATAAAATGTATGGTAATTCATAAAATGATGGCCGGAA
Source organism: Hylyphantes graminicola (assembly GCA_023701765.1). Classification (NCBI taxonomy): domain Eukaryota; kingdom Metazoa; phylum Arthropoda; class Arachnida; order Araneae; family Linyphiidae; genus Hylyphantes; species Hylyphantes graminicola. Next base: position 71,081,355 of record CM043114.1, on the reverse strand, counting down.
TACCGCAATGTTACGGTCGCCGGAGTTTCCCGATGTTACGATCGCCGGAATTTCGCGATGTTACGGTCGCCGGAGTTTCAGGATTGTAGGATCGCCGGAATTTCGCGATGTTACGATCGCCGGAGTTTCGCGATATTACGATCGCCGGAGTTTCGCGATGTTACGATCGCCGGAGTTTCGCGATGTTACGATCGCCGGAGTTTCGCGATGTTACGATCGCCGGAGTTTCGCGATGTTACGATCGCCGGAGTTTCGCGATGTTACGATCGCCGGAATTTCGGGATAGTACGATCGACTTAGTTTCACGATTTTTCCAGATTTCAACGAAACATGTGTGAAGAATATTATTTAATCCAGAAAATTTATATTTCATAAAAAAATATTTTATTTTAATTTGGTGCAAACATTTTAATTTGAAGTTAACATTCAGGATAAATTTAATTGCTCCTTTTTTCATATAAAGTAAGTTTAATTATTTTTTTATAACAACGTGCAAAAAAGGTTCACTTTTTTATATCATATTCATTCATAAATCGTTGCGAAAATGACACTTTACGTGCTTGCGTCACCGACAGTGAGCGAAAATTTGGTTTTCGGCACAGTGTGGTAAAGTAAATAAGAGTATCTGATTGGTAGAAAAGCAAAATGATGTCATGAATATCTCCATGGAAACTAAATGGTCACGAAACTCAGTTAATTCTATTGGTTCATTACTTTTGCATTTTCTAATCTCCATGGAAACTAAAAGTATTACAAAAATTATTAAAGGAAATGAAATAAGATAAAAGTAAGAACACAAATTTCACTCCAAACAATACTTTTCTGGAAGAAGATTCGACCAAACTTACTTAGCTGCTTTGTTAATTTAATCTGGAAGTTGGTCGAACATCATTTCAAATTCATTTTCATCCATGTTCGGTAGCACTAATTAATCTAAATACTATTTTGATTCAAAATAGAAAAGTACTTTACACCTTTTCTTTCACTACTTTGCATTTTCGAATATCTCCATGGAAACTAAAGGATGTCATGAAAATCACTCATTGGTAGAAATACTTTTTTGCACATCATTATAAAAAATATTGTAAGCAAGCACGTTCCAAATAATACTTTATTAAGCTCGTGTCATAATTTCACTCGCTCGTACCTCGCTCGTGAAATAAAAGCCACTCGCTTAATAAAGTATCATTTTCGGAACTAGTTGCTTAAATAACTATTTACTTGTTATTTAAATTGTTCTTATATTTTATCTGATTAGGAACTATATAGTTAAGCCAATTATCTTGTTTTTAACATCTTATTTTGGTTATAAAAGTTAACTATTTTTTTATTATTACAAAAATCCATCGTTCGCAAATTGAAATATTTTTGCTATCGTCATTTCTATAAGGAAAAAAAGTTTCAGCTTTTTTTTTCTTCAGCTTGTACCATGTCTGAATGTACACCATATTAAAGTTTCATAGATAATAAAAATTAAGTTTGTTGTATCTGAAGCTTTAAATGGTGTAAATATTAAAATAAGTCATCTGTTAAGAGAATGGTTGCGTTTCTTGTATTTTTAGTGTGCAGCGCCAACTGTGTATATTCAAACTTGACTTGCTCAACGAAAGATGCTTGTTGTCACCAGGAGTGTCTGGGTGGTTGCATTGGACACTTGTCAAAAGAGTGTATTGCATGCAGGCATGTTGTGTACAATGGCACATGTGTAAATAATTGTCCTCCTGGTACTTATAAGGTAGGTTTTTCATTTACATTTTGAACAAAAGCTTATGTGATATGTGGAAAACCAACTTAGAAAACGTAAATGAAAGTTTTGGGTTAACTTTTCAAACCGCAATATATTGGTAACCCAAGTTTTATGCATCATATAATATATGCGAAATGTTTGTATAGCTTTACATTATATTTAGAAACTCAAACTGATATAACCCTCGTTTCTCAGATTTTATAACTTTAACCCTTTCAGTCCCAAAAATTTACTACACTACAGAAACATCTGATATTCACAAAATAAGCTTATTTTAGGTCAAATATAAGAATGCCATAAGAAAAAAAATCCATTTAAATTTTTTATATGGTTTTTGAAACAATGCCAAAATTCTTAAACTGTGGAAAACAACAAAATAAAATAAATATATATTACCTAAAAACACTTCGAGTTATATATTTTAAGGTATCTGACCATATTATTAAAAAAATTTAGTAATTACTTTAACCGAAACAGTTTAAATTGTGTTTTAAATATGTGGAACTGAAGTGAACTTATCAAAAATCTGGAGAAATGCTTGTTGACTATTTTCTAAATAAAAAAAGGTGTAGTTCTGACTTCTATTGAGATTAAAGTAAAATTTTGTCTGAAAGAACAAAGTGTGAAGAATCGAATGATGTGTGTTTGGATGTCATAACGGGACATAAACATTTTGAAAAAAATATTGAAAGTGATGATGCCAAATGGCATCACTGGGACTGAAAGGGTTAACAACTAGACCTTTACAGTGTTAATACGAATTGCAAACATAACGAATTTGTTCATCGTTCGTTAGTCAAATAGTTTAAATGGATCATCTTGTTGAATTTTTTTCTTAATGACAGTATTAGTATATATGGTGTTGGCTTTTCGACTTTAAGATTTTTTTTCAAGTTTAAAATGAATAAGATAAATATAGGGAAGTACTCAGCTGCTAGCACGAATTTTTGCTGATAAAATTAGTATTCCTTATAACTACAGGGTGAGGCAAACAAAAGTGTCCCCGGTCTAGAGATAGGAATACGTTGAAATGCTTGTCGTGAAAAACTCTTGAAACCGCCTGAAACATGTTTTTGCATTGGTTGGATCGGATTAGCTTCACATTAGATTAGAGCTACTCATAGACTAGTGGCGAGTTCAGATCTTAGTTCGTATTGTATGAAGACGTCCAATGCAAATTTTGTGCCTTGCAATCAATTTAGATATTACCAAAAACAAAAAGGTTCGATTCTCTACGACAAATAACGATCGAAACAATCAAATAATCACTAGTGGGAACTTTTCTTGATCAGCTCTACAAACCTTGTTTATATTTCATTTCAACTGGCTTCTAAAACCATAGCGTAGTTGCCGGCAAATAGGTCGCCAAGCGTTTGTTTGGGCCTAATATTGAAGCGAGCAATAGCTTCAGTTAGTAAATCTGTTTTTGTATTGGTTTTAGACTTGGCAACATTTCTGTCGTATCTCTAGACCGGGGCCACTTTTGTTTGCCTCACCCTGTACATAGCAATAGCGCTTAAATCATTTAAATTTGTAAAAATGGTTTTGGGATTTCCGGATATAGCGGAGTTTTGTTCACACAAAAAAAAATCTAATTCTAGAAATCTCCAGTTATTTTGAACTGTCGTAATCAAGGTCGTATTCCACGTCGTCACTTGTCGTCAAACTTCGGAGGATAATTCGGAAATTTTCGGCTATTATTGATTCTAAATTCATAAGATTTTAGCGCATCTAAAATAAATGTGTATTGCTACCGCTACGGTTCTTACAAATTTCGGGAAACTGGTGATCGAAAATTGACCCAAAATAAAGCACTTCTAAAAGAACTCTTTTTATGAGATTTTAAGCAATAAGAAAGTGAGATGAAAATAATATTTAAGAACTAGCATTTTTTATTACCAAAGAGTCTCAATTTCTGCCAAATTCACTTTTTAAATATTCAAAACCATCTCGGATTTCGGACGTCTTGGGATTTTTCGTCGCTCCTCATATAGCTAACTTTATTAGTAACAAAATAAATTTGTTTCTGATAATGCATGAAAGTGCTAAATTTTCCCGGATTTAACATTCTTTAAGTACAAACTTATGATTATGTACATTATATAAAAAATTATGTACAATACTTATTGTATGTCTTTTTATTTTAAAGTATTTAGATCGTAGGTGTATAGAGGCAGATAAGTGTAAGAAGATAAAAAACAAGCTATCCATTACCCGAGAAAGTCAAGAAATTTATTGGAAACCAATCAAAAGGGAGTGCTTGCCTCATTGTCCAGTGGGTTATGCAGAAAATAAACAGAACAAACATGAATGCAGACCGTGCCAAGGCCAATGTCCCAAAAGTTAGTTTTTTTAGTTAAAAAATTGACTAAAGTTATTAATTTTCATTTATGCAGTTACACATTTACTAGCTAGCTTTAATGAAAAATTGAATAAAATTTAGTTATTTACTGACAGGGACGTACCCCCATAAGTTTTCCTCTTAGTGCTTAGGCCTTCAAACCTTTCAATCAAAAGCATATATTATTAAATCGGTATAAATTATTACTATTAAGGTAAAAAGTCAGTCCTTTATTGGTTATACCATACCCCTGTATATTTATTATAAACATAATTTTTTTGGCACAATGTCAAGTTAGAATTGCTTTTTGATTCATAACGAACAGTGCCCTGGTCTGTTTTACTAATTTCTACTAAAACCTGTTTTAATTTAAAAGTGATTAAAATATAATGAAATTGTTGGAAGTCATATTTTTGATTAAAACACAAAGAGTTTGTATTGTGGCCCTCTTGTGAGTAATCGGAAATTAGTGTGTAATAATAATTAGGTGTATAATAAGAAATGTATGTTTTTTTCTTCAAACTTTGTATTTTTTGTTGCAAGTAATGTCCCCTTTATGTTACTTAAAATAATGTTTTTATATATCAGTTTGTGATGGAGCAGTTGTCGACAGTGTTGGATCTGCCCAGAAACTTAAAGGCTGCACACAAATTTATGGTTCATTGGAAATTCAGATTCAAGGGGGAGGTAAATTTCATTTAAAGAATTATTTATGTTATGAATAAAATTGAATTAAAAACTTATTCCTCAGAGAGTCAAATATCTTATTAATAACACATTTTTAATAAATAAAGTTTTGTAAAAATATTTTGATGTGTCATTATTTATAAAATTTCTTTTCCTTCAATCAGAAATTTTTATGAATAAAATAACTCATAACATCACCATTTTTATACCTTATTAACTCAATATATTTTAGCCAAAGTAGCTTCAGATCATACTAAAGCTTTAATTAAAAAAATATATATTAAGTTTAGCCCTAAACTATATTTATAATTAAATGTTATCAGACACTTCTATTTAGATTTATTATTATTCTAATGTAAAATCCACACATGATTTTTCACCTCTGTTATACAAAATTCGAAAATAGGTCAATGTATTAGTTTGGAAATTTAGTCTGTAAAGTTCTTTCAATTTGAAGTGAAAAGTTATTTGTGACTGAATGTTATACCAAGGAATAATTTGTAGTAGTGCATACATAAATTTTTTGCTTCCTTGAAAACATAATTAACTTTTTGTTTAATTCTTATTTCAGACAATATTATTAAAGAGCTGGAAGCAAGTTTAAGCAGTATACAGGAAATTCGAGGCTACCTCAAAATTGCAAGATCCTTTCCTTTGGTGTCATTGAACTTTCTTAGAGATTTAAAAATTGTGCATGGAGAACAACTTGACAAAAAAGAGTTAGTTTTTTATATAATTTTGTAACATACTGCATGTCCCGGGTTTCAAACTGTTCAAATTTACTCAGCCTTCCATTTAGAAGTTAAGAAAATGAGGACCCAGCATGATATGAAACTTTACTGTGGCTCCTGTGTAAGGTTATCCATTTAATGAGGTTGAAATATGCTTTATATCTCGGAGTGTTTGGTCTTACAACTAATATTATTCTTACCGTTGGCTATGGCTGCATAAGGTCTGTTGAACAGTTCCTGTTTTATTAAATGAGATTGATAGCATTTGCAAGCCATACACAAACTTTTAGCCTTGAGCATGGGGTCAAACTAGGGTATGAGTGTTATTATTTACAAACACTAAAATAGACATAAATGTGGACAGCTGTGAAGGCAAAATGATCCCATCGTTAAAGCCTATGGGACTGACCATTTCCTTTTAGCATTTATAAAGGAATGAGTATTTTTTTTAATGATAATTATTCATTTTGATGGGATTTTTTATTTGTTTTTTAAATAATATTTTAAAATTTCTTCATTTAGTTATGTTTTGAAGGTGATATATAGTTTCAACGTTAATGTATGTTGATACGAAATGTTTTGCTTCTATTTAAGAGGGAGTAATTACAATATTACATATTTATTCATTGCAATGTGAATTTAGTGAATGATAAGGAATGGCATTTGAATTTTTAATGAAAAGTTTTGTTTAATTTGGTCTTCTAAAAACTAAATGATGTGTTTAGCACTTTTTGACGCATGAACTTTTTTTGTGTGGAAACGGTTCCTTTTCTTTTACAAATGTACTTGTTTATTTGCTATTCAAAATTTCCAATAAATACATTAGATGCCAATTGTAATATACACTCCTCCATTGTATAGTACAAAACTACATTCTAACTTTTTAAAATACATTTTTAGTACAAAACTACAACCTAACCTTTTTTAAAAATTTTAGATATGCCCTTCTTGTACTTGACAACCAGAACCTCCAAGAGCTTTGGAACTGGGAAAGCAGGAAAACTAAGTTGCACATTTACGGCGGAAAAGTGTTCTTCCATTTCAACTCTAAACTCTGTCCCAATAAAATAAAAGAGCTGCAAAAGTATGCTGATGTTAGGGAATGGGATGAAAGAGATGTGTCGCCCAGCTCCAACGGAGATAGAGTTGCATGTAAGATTGTATTATGTATTGCTTTATATGAACATCACTTCAAATCTTTTTATCACATCTAACAACCTTACAGTTTTGGGTGTCCAGAGTTCATATATTCGCTTTTCAGTTGCCCTGAGTTATTTTATTTAACAATGAGTATTTTTTTTTTAAACAAACTAACCTGCCTTTCACATTAGATTTTTTGTTGCTTAGAAACACTATTAATTAATGAAAATTACACTTAAAATAATAAAACAAACCTTATTATAAATATTTTCCTTTTGTAACTTTGTATTATGTCTACTGAAATATTCTTTTTTTAAATTAAAGTACAAAATATTTTTTTAAAAAATGCTATTTAAATTCAAAATTTGTATTGATGTATAACTTAATGTATTTAATTTTGTTTGTAGGTAATGTAGTTGACATGAATATCACTGTTTGGGGTGTTAAAGCAAATGTTGTTGGGCTCTCTTGGAAGAACTTTCGAAAAACACATTCAGACATGGATTTTCGTTCCCTACTTGGCTATGTGATATACTACAGAGAAGCGTAAGGATCCTTGATTATATGACTTAAATAATTTATTATAGTAATGTAAACTAGTAACTTAAAGGTAAGACTTTGCACCATCTTGTCATAGTCCAGATTTAAGCTGGCATGGACACAGAAAGCATGGGCCCTCTGTGGCCAGTCAGGTCTTGAATTGAGTTTTTTTATGCTGTATTTTTTTTTAACAGAGTTATTTTTAAATTAGTTGTTGTTAGATTGATTGGTATTATTTAGTATATTGCAATATTTTTAATTTTTGTTTCAAGTATTTAAAAAAATGCTGTTTGTTCCGAAAATGCTTTTTAAAATTAATATATCATTAAAAATATTTAGGGTCTTAGTGGAGGAGATGGTACTGTGATTGTTTTCAGCATTATATCACAATTTTTGGTCGTAATTTGTCTTGCTTTTCCTTTAGACCTGAGAGGAATGTGACAATATTCGATGGAAGAGATGCTTGTGGTGCAGATGAGTAAGTTTTAATTTTTATGATCGATTTTTTTTTTGTAAAATAATTTTAATGTGCTTGTTTTCAATTAATATTAATTCTAAAATTAAGTTTATAGTTGTAATTAATATTTTGGTGTCCTCAGTAACATACTTGGTTAGCTAATGTTTAACTGAAGCATTTTATTCTTATTATTAACCAATCATTAGTCTTATAACCTTAATTTTTAGCATGTAGTTTGAACCAAAATGTAATTGTATGTTGCCTGTACCATTATTATTTGCAACTTAAATGACTAAATTTACAACATCAATCATCGAAATTCTGTTTTTCTTGTATTTTTGTATTTTTCTATACTACATGACATAATTCTACCATTTCACAATTTTGATTCAAAACTATTTCAAACAAAATTGTATTGAAAAAAAACATAACTCCAACAGTCATTATTTTGTTAGCAACTTATTTTATTATCTCATCAATATTTATCTCAACTGTTCGCAAATTTTTATTTTAGGTGGAAAGTAGATGACGTAGATGCTACAGATGAAGACGATGTTGTAATGACCTTAATACCTCATTTAAAGCCTTTCACTACTTACGCTGCTTACATGCGAACCTATACCATAGCTTCGGCTGTGGTGGGAGCACAAAGTCCAATTATTTATTTTACAACTAAACCTGCTAGTAAGTTTACAATTTTAAGTAATATGATTACCTAGTATTTTTTCCCTTATAGAGAAAACATTTATTAAACACTCAAGGATATTGGTACTTAACCATATTTGTAGAAAATATAAGTAATTATTAATTGATGATGTTCCATTATATAAGTGCCAGCTTAACTCATTTAGGCTTTTAATATTTTGCCATGGAAATGTCCTGTTTTTTCAAGTTCTAACAGCTATTAACTAGATTGATAATTGAGAGGCTACACATGATTTTGGCAATTGAGAATTACTTAAAGCAAATTTTTAAGTAATTATGACACAAAAAAAAAGTTTATTCAGAAACATTAAATAGCAAATAAATGTTTCCCAAGGCATAGCAATTCCAAAAAGTATGCCCAAATAGGTTTTGTTACTTATTTTATGCTTGACATTCATATATTGCATTCAATGTGGTGTGACACAAAATATGTTAAATACATACTATTTCCAGCCCACACCTAAATGCTGGGGAGCCCCATCTGTTAGGCACTCGCCTAGCATGCGAAAGGTCCCAGGTTCGGGTCCGGGCATAGCCAAAATAACTGCCTGTCCTATAAATAGCCTGTGCAGACAAAAATGTCCGACAAATAATACCCCGTTTAAGGGAGTGCACGTTACATATCCTTCAAAGTCCTAACGCTGTGTACGATGTCGCCCTTAACGGTTGCGTCGGGTGCCTATTCAGGTGTCGGCTCGTCACTTGCTGTGGTTCTAAAATACGGCGCCCGTCGCCAATAGCCCTCGTGTAGCTCTAGTGGGACAATAATTCAAACCTAACCTAACCTCCACACACCTAATTATAATTGTATTCTTTTTCTTAGCTCCATCCTCTCCTGTTAATGTTCAAGCTCATGCCACCTCCCATAATGAAATTGTTGTTGAATGGAAAGGACCGAAACACCCAAATGGACTCATTACCCACTACATTGTTGATGGTATACGAGAGAAAGATTCATCCGAATTCATCAGCCAAAGGAATTATTGCAATGAACGTAAGTAATTTGAAATCCACTTGTCACATGCATGTGTGCGCCTTTAAGATTGTTGTTTTAGGAGAGATGGTGCCATAGAGTACAATGGTTTTACAATATTAAATTAACATGATTATGGGACATTTAGGAATTGCAAAGATAGTATTTAAAACTTTCAATATAGATAAAGCCTGCATGTCTAACAACTTAAAATTTACCTAAAATTTAATTTAAAAAACTTATGAACATACTGCACAGAGCAGTAACAAAATGTCAAGAAAATCCTAAATGCAAGGCAGATGTTATTGTTTACCGATGCTAAAATTAAATAATTGCCAAAAATATTGCAATGTTTGCACAGTCAGAAGTACTTAAATATTCAAACCTAGAATTTCAGAATTCCTTTTACACTATAAGTTTGCTGATATCATAATTAATCGTGTTCTTGACTTGTCTGCTTGTATTCGATTATAATTTGGTGGATAACTTTTTTTTCTAAATTTGTTCAGCTCTTGTGATATCGGATTTAAGAAGAACCAATCAGGAAAAGAATGGAAACAACGATTCCTGGTTGTTGGAGGAAAAGAAAAAAGCCAAAGAACAGGAATTAAAAAATTGTTGTTCGTGTTCAAAAAGCAAAACACTGCCAAATCAAGGAGATGAAGCCGAATCTCAAATACAATTTGAAGATTTTCTTCACAATAAAGTATACATTAAAAAGTAAGTTTTTTTTTAAAAAAAATTATTGCTCTTAAATTTTGGTTATTGTAAAACATCCATTTATTTCTTTAATTCAAAATTTGTCTATTTTATAATAGAATACTTTTTACCTTTAATACCAGACTCGTAGATAAACACATAATATATATATATACAGTAAACTCCCGATTATCCGCGGGTGGATTATCCGCTTTGCGGTTTATCCGCGGACCATTATCCAATCCTTTTTTTTTCAGTGCAAATATAAAAATTTAATAAAACGCGATAAATGAATTATATTTTTTTCCTTATTACTTTTTGGAAGAATGCATTCCAAGTACAACAAATTCCATTCCAGAACGACGAACACTTTCAAAGAACGACGAATACATTTAACAAAAAGAACACCAAATGCATTAAAATAAGAATGACTGTAGGAAACCTGGTGGGTGCCAAAATGTGTTCTGCCAGGTGCTTATCCCGAACAGATTTTTGTCAAAAAGCGTCATTTGCAAAATAAACTTTCTGCTATTTTAATTGAACTCTTTACGAGATTTTGATAATAGTAGTAAAATGTGCGAGAAACGAAAAAAAGTTGCATGACAATTCAAGACGAACTTGTACCAATTAAAAAGATGAAAAACGGATCCTTTTAAAATCTATTGTGTTTGCAGCGTGGAATAGGAGAAACGACAGTGAGAGACATTTTGAAGTAAGTAAATTTGTACATGCTATACGATTGCTGTAATTTACCTTTATAAAACCCAGAAAGAATTTTGTGGATATGTATGTTCTTCACTTTTGCGGATTATCCGCGAATTCGCTTATCCGCGGATGCCGCGCCACCCAATTCCGCGGATAATCGGGAGTTTACTGTATATATATATATATATATATATATATATATATATATATATATATATATATATATATATATATATATTATTTTATTAAGAAATAATTATATTTCTTAATTACAAAATTTTTCTGTTACTTCGATTGAGTCAGCTAAATTAGTTAAAATCGTGCAAATAAGAATAATTTATTACGCCTATTTGTAATGGGTCACTCGGTCAACAAATTAAAAAGAAATCATGTTAACAACTATGTACATTTAAATCATCTAAATATTTAAAATATAAACCTTTTAATTAATATATCAAATTTTTCAGTCCACATGCTGGGAGAACAACGAAAAACATCACTGTTGTAACAACAACAGTGTCGTCAAGAGAGGTCACACCAGGCTTTTCTAATGACACATACACAGTCAAGCCAGGAAAGGTGTCGTCACTGATGCCAACTGACAATGTTTCTGAAATGACAACCACAGCCGTTCCTGATGTCCAAGAAGGACGGTTCCATTATACGGTGGAGGATGCCATGTATATTGCAGTCAAAAATCTCCACCACTTCACTGAATATACCATAGAGGTGGGTTTGTATTTAAAAGCAAACTAATTTGTGATTCCGGTATTTTTTCTTCGTGGATTTTAATAACGGTTTATTTGGATTTAGTTTTCCTTTAAGTTACTTTAGAGTAAAGAATGGGACAACTTTTGGAATTAAAAAACTTGGTTTTTAAAAAAATGAAGTGGAATATAAAAATTGGTTTTTTGTGCACATTACAGAGGAACATGCACATGGAATTTACTTCACTACTTTATTTTACAATTTTTCTTCGTGCATTTTTTTTTTGTTAACGAGAATGTTCAAGCTTTGTAAGATATCAATGTCAAAGCTTCTGGCAAGCATCAGTCAGTATTAAGCAAAAATGAGATTGCACTAGGGTTACGAAATTTAGCTTTAAAAAGTATTAAAATGCACTAGTTTATTGATTTAGAACATACAAATAAATTTGTAGCTTGTAAACCTCAAATTCCACTAAATTGATGTGCTTCTCGGCAAATGTTAAGTGTAAATTTGTTCAATGTTACTTGTTAAACATACTTTCAAACATATAATAGTTTGTTTATATAAGAATATATGTGTAGGATTTGGCTAGGGCTCTGTTTTGACAAGCTAAAAAAAAAACTCCCGTATATATTACAATATTATTGTCTTTAAAGTCTATAATTATAGTTGAAGTATTCTTTTAATGCAACTTTCTAAAGCTTGTTTAATATGTTTTAGGGTTTTAAAAGTTGTTTTATTATATTCTATTTTAGGTTAGAGCCTGTCAAAACAAGTCTGATTTGGATGACCCATGCAGCTCTCAAAGTATTACAACAGTTCGAACATTTCCATTAGGTGGGTATGCCCCTAATTTTTTTTTTATTTTATGTACTTAAATAGTAAATTTTTAGTATGAAAATTTTATGCTTTCTGCGTGTCAGTTGTTACTGTATTTTGACTTACAGTTTTCAAAAATATTAACATACATAAAGAACTTACTACACATTAAAAATAATAAAAAAAAATTGTAGCCTGCCGACTTGTAAAAAAAAAAAAAACGTTTGCCTTGATTTTCTTGTGTTTTTTCCTGTCATCATTTTCAGTAGTTTGACCCAATGAGCTAAAAATTGAAGCATTCCTTGTTGCAGGGCAATTAGTTGCCTTTAATTTGCAACAATTAGTTTTATCTGTACTATGACTTATTGGAGTAAAGCCTGCAAAAAGAATTAAAAACTTTTAAGACTAAAAAAAAGTTTTTAAAACTTAAAGACTTTTGTATCAAAAACAAAATGACCCCTCTTAACAATTTGCCTTATTTCCCCTTCCTTTGAATAGATTTGATTGAACAGCTTTTCTCTGAACAATTAAAGTCAGTCTTTTAGGGAGATTTTAGTAGTTCTTATCAACAATTACATCATGTATTTACAAGCTTTTATTATTTAGTTTATGAAAAGTTTTTTATTATATAGGAGGGGCTGATGACATCGATGTTTCCAGCATAATCATAAATCCAGAAAACTTGACCTCTAACATTTTGTTTGTGAAATGGGATGAACCAAAGGATTACAATGGCCTCATTGTAAACTACCACATAGAAATACGATCCGCAGCTGAAGCAAATGAAGTTAGTTTTTTTCAAAAAATATTTTTTGGTAAATTACTTCACATGGTTTGGATTTGCCTACGAAAAATGTTATGAGCATTGGCGATGGAGCACTACAGGCTAGTTTTTAAGATATGATATATACATTGTGGATTATCCAGATAAGAAAATATAGAGATTAAAAATACAAAACAGTGTCCCAATGTGCTTTTCTCTCTCTAAATTATTAATAAACAAGTTTGAGATGGGGACGATAATTAAAGAAAAACTTTTAAATAACAAGGAATTTTTGAAAGGGTATGATGACAAGTAAATAATTGGTCTTTCAGAGATAATTATGAACTGAATCAATATATCTGTGTATTTTCAAATATGATTGCATATTTTCAAGTTCGACCTAGTAAAGGAATACAACTGATGATAACTTGTATATTTTTAGTTTTTATTACATCAAATGTTAACAAATATATGGATTTCAAATTGTATATAATGGTTGTATAAAAAAATAGCAATGTAGTAAATATACAGTGCTACATTTAAGTAATTTTTTTAAGTCTATGTTAGTTTAAAACTATGTTACACATTTTCAAATCGAGCGAAAAGAAACAATGCAATAGTGTTGGAGGTAAAAGCAGGGCTCGAAAATTATATTGCCCGACATGCCCGGGGCATGTGAAAATTCCAATTTGGCATGTATTTTTTTGCCTCACATGCCCGACCGGCCATGTAAACATTTCATCAATAATACCTTTCCATAAAGTTAATTATAAATTTTGCGTTTTTATAAATCCCCAACATATCCATTCGTTGCTTCTTGAAAATTGATAATTTTAATCTTAAATCGAAATTAGTTACTTCACAATGTTGTCATTATGGCATCAAATAGAAATTCTTCTTCAATAAAATTCTGGTGGGCCCCATGAAATGTCACCACTTTCTGCAATTTTTGAATTCCTTGTTACTTTGGCAAGGTTTCTTAAGGTATAATAGTTTGATATATTTTTAATTAACATTGATAAAACCGTGAATTTTCTCCGTGAATTGAAAAGTGAACCGTGAATTGAAAAGTCAAGAAGTCAAAAAACATTTGGTTTTCCAACTTACCTATATAATGTAAAAGTTTATTTCCTGAATTAAGTATACTTTTTTTTTAAAAAAAATATGCGTCCAATTACCCATTTTATTTTCAGCTTCTGTTACTTTTGCCAAACTCATGCCTGGGTACAGCTTTCTTTTCCCCCTCCCCCTTTGGCTCGGCCTGCGCTTGGGCATGTAAAATTTTTATTCAGGCATGTATTTCCAAGACTAACATGCCCGACAGGGCATGTAAAAATTTTGAGATTTTTCTAGCCCTGGGTAAAAGGGATATTAACAATTTTGTCTCAACTGTATTGTCTTAAAACTTAAAATTTTTGTATCCACTCCTCACATAGACTTCGGACTCCAAAGAAATTTTGATAATTATTTCATCATCAAAAAATTTTCAATACAAGAGCTAAACAACGCTTATAACTCTCAGAATATGGAAACTATGATCACTGTAACTATGTCTTCAAGCAATTAATAGCTTATAAATATTTAATATTTTACAGTATAAAACCCTGCCAGTTTGCATAACTCATCTTGAATACCAGAAAAGAAATGGTTACAGCCTAAACGACCTCTTGCCCGGGAATTATTCTTTGAGGTTAAGAGCTACATCACTTGCTGGGAATGGGAATTGGACTACACCAGTTTATTTCTTTATTCCTGACTTTAGAGGTAATTTAGCCCTTTAAAAATATTGAGACAGTTTTTGTTTACTTTTATATATGATTCGTCGTTGCTTATATATTTTTTCATTACATACTTTTCAGCTGGCCTAAATGGAGAACTGCTAGCTGTCATTGTGGTAGTTGTAATATTAATAGGCACATTAATTCTTGCTTCCGGGTTTTATGTCTACTATAAGAAAAAGTAAGTCAAATATACTTGTTTTATCAATGGAATGGATTTTTTTAAGTTGGATAGTTGAAAATCAATGTTGTCAAAGTATTTTATTATATGTATTTTTAATTATTCTATGCAGTAAGTATAGTTTTTATCAGGGATTAGAGTGACACGTTACATGTAACAGTTACTTTTTTTAGGTAATGCCATTGCATTTTTCAAAAAGTTACTGTAACTTAGCTACTTTTAGCGGTAATAAAGTAACGCAAAATTTCGTTACTTTTCCGTTACTTTCCAAATTCTGTCTGATGCTTATTTTGAAATTGCACTCCTCAGAAGTGAACATTTCTCATTCCTGAAATCCGAGCTTTTCTTGGCTGCTAAAGGCGTGAGGCAGCTTTCAGCAAGAATTGTTGAAGTACGAATGTTTCTCGTCTGTTTACCTTTCCAAGTATCACATAATAAGACCCCTAATTAGTGGCATCTGCCGAAAAGAAGGGTTCTGAAATTAATCACGCTGAGTTCACGCTTGAGCGCTTCCTAGTTAAATTAAAAAATTTCTGATAACTTGAAATTTCAAAAAGTACTGTGAATCGTTACTTTTGTATTAAGTAACTGTAAGATGTTACTTTTCTGATTAAGTAACTGTAACAGAGTTACTTTTTAAAAGTAACTTTCCAATGCTTGGTTTTTATGAACTTCATGCAGGGAGTATGAACTTCAACACTTTTTAAAGTTCCGAATTTTAATAATATTTTATTTATTTACATTGAACTTTTATATATATATAGGTTTAATCCAGATATGCCAACTATGCTCTATGCATCTGTAAATCCTGAGTACATGAGCGCAGGTAATATATATTTTCTTAAGTTCCATTCATTATTATTTCTACTTCTACATTTACAGTAGATGTTACACAGAAGTGCAGTAGATGATCTACTAAACTTCTGTGTAACAGAGGAGGATTGATTGGTTTTAAATTACATTGCATGTAACATTACTACATCCTGTGTTTGCTTGAAGAGTATAAACAAGAACTAAGATTGTGAAAATGAAATGGAATGAAATTCCTTTTCCTCCTCCTCTTGTCTCACGTGAAATTATTTTAGTATAACCAAATTTTAAATTATTTCAGTTTACGAACCAGATGAATGGGAAGTGGCTAGAGAGAAAATTGTCTTAGGTCAAGAACTGGGTCAAGGTTCATTTGGTATGGTGTACAAGGGCGAGTTTGAAACAGAAGATAAGCATTATTTTAAATGTGCAGTGAAAGTAAGTTGTGTAATTAACCCTCAACATCTTTTGTAATATACAGTATATATGTATTTATTTCTTCAACATTTTATCTTAAGAACTGCTTATTTTCTTATTGGGGTTGTTAACAATCCTTATATACTTTTATCTAATGTGAGTTTCAATAAACTAAAAATTAAGCTAATTTACAAAGAAATGCAAATATAAATCTTTTTACTCTTCTAATATCAATAACTCATATGCAAATGTATCATTTTTAAGAAAAGTTACACTGACCACAAAAAAAGTCTCTTAAATTAAGTGCAAAAGAAGATTTTAGTTTTTTCACTACATTTATTTCACTCAGTTAATATTTCACTAATTTTTTAGACTGTGAATGAATCTGCATCCTTGAGAGAAAGAATAGAATTCTTGCAAGAAGCTTCAGTTATGAAGTAGGTTTTTAATCTTTTTTGTTGTTTTTATTTCTATGATAAACCCCAAATTCTTTTTCCTAAAAATTAAAAAATGTTGTAATTTTAGTTTCAATATATTAGTATTTTTTGATTTGTAAGGAATAAAATAAATGTTCTTTTTTTATTGTTATAGAATTTAATATATTCTAATACTAATCCTTCATTTGATGGTAACAAAATGGGGAAAATGATCACTATCGAGCAAAATGCTGTAGTTTTGAGCACATAATTTGAATTTTCTCCCAAAATAAAACATTCTATACTCGTAACTTGAGTATTCATAAATCAGAACTTTTGTATAAGCTACATTTGTGCCAAAGTTATGACACAAACAAATATCTAGTTTAAGAGTTAATAAGGTACAAACTCTCACAGAATTTCATTATTATTATAATGGATGACAAAATATCCAGATATTTTTTTCTTAAAACTGGCTTTGGACTCGTGGCTAAAAAAAAACAATTTTTTTAAGGAAATAATCTTTGCTTTTTCAGGGCTTTCAAATGTCACCATGTTGTAAGACTGCTGGGTGTTGTTTCAAAAGGCCATCCTACTTTAGTAATAATGGAACTTATGGGTAGAGGAGATTTAAAAGCCTACTTAAGATCTCGGAGACCTGACAGCGAAGTAAGCACTACTTTTTCTAAACTTTTACCTAATGCTAACATTCCAAACACTGAATAATTACAATAATTTTCAGTTGGAAAGGGTGTTATTTTTCCATAGTTTCATTGCCGGATTTCTAAATAGGCTAAGTAGGCTGTAGCCTAGAGCGGCAAATTTCATGACCAATTAAAACAGCATTCGGCATAAAAACTTAATTATTGTAACGAAACGAATATTTTTGAGAACGAAAACAAATAATTTTCATAAGTGAATTGTAAAAGTATCAACTAATATTATGTAGCAGACATGGTCGCTGCAAGCAATTACACCCCCCCCCCCTCTTCCCGTATTTCGAAGTTCAAAGAATAATAGTAGTACAGTTTAAAATATTCGCCTATTCCACTTTTGTTTTAGTGTGTAAAGGTACATAGATGATTCTAATATGTGTATATAATTTAAGCAGCATATATCACCCTATTTTGCAGTTAACCAGCTACCTTTCCCCGAAAGGGGAGAATATTGTAAAAGGGGTGGCAAATTAATTGTAGCCTACAGGCGGAAAATCTTTAAATCCGGCCCTGCATAGTTTAAAATTTCTTAGCCTTTACCTATTTTTTCCTACTTTATATTTTAATTATCTAAATGTGGTTGTTTATTTTAGGAAAACATTGGAAATCCAAACATCCATCCACCCACCTTGAAAGAAATTCTGCAAATGGCAGTTGAAATCGCCGATGGAATGGCTTACTTAGCAGCCAAAAAGTTTGTGCATAGAGATCTTGCTGCCCGTAACTGCATGGTCTCCGATGATTTAACTGTGAAAATTGGAGATTTTGGAATGACCAGAGACATTTATGAAACTGACTACTACCGCAAAGGGGGAAAGGGTCTTTTACCTGTGCGTTGGATGGCACCAGAATGCTTAAAAGATGGCTTGTTTAGTTCTCAGTCAGATATTTGGTAAGATTCTATTCGAAATCGTGCTAAATGGGTATTGGCGGTGTGTGGCCTGACTTAATCAACTCGACTCGCATATGAAGCCTAGGCAACAAGCTGTTGTAAAACAACAGTTAAGGCAGAGTGTTGTACACTGTAGTGAGCATTGCAAATGTTACTATTGACTGAAATAAACATGATTTTCGTTTACAGCTTTGTAAAAAAAAATCTAAAATAGCTCTGAAAATGAAATTATTTTCTGTTCTTCATAGAATTTTTTTATATTTACAGTTGAACATGAATAATACAGTTAATTAATAACTTTTGTTTGAATTAGTAGTTTTTTCTTTCACTGGAATAGTGCTATGCTCCATGGGACAATAAACAGTCTAGGTATAACTAGTTCAAATTGATTATTATTTTCTTTGTGGTCCAGGAATTATACTCATTTGAGTTGATCAAGTTAGGCCTTGGTACTTATAATCTTCTATTTAAGACAATTTGTTTTATCGGTAACTTTAGATAAGACATGGATTGTTTTGGAGATGTGTTGTTAGAGTCAAAACCAATAGTCCAAAACTGAAATTCTCAGGTGAAGCAAAAATTGTAACATTGATTACACCATTTTTGACAAAAAGACAATGAAAATTCTCGGTCATTTTAAGGTCATAGTTTATTTTTATGACATTTGGAACTTCAATACAGATAGTTTGATTATATAATTACTTTAACAAGTATGCAAATATCTTTTTATATTTATCAAGTTGTTTCTTTAATCAAAATCATGTCTATTAATCTTAGGTCCTATGGTGTAGTAATTTGGGAAATGGCCACATTAGCATCACAGCCCTATCAGGGATTGGCCAATGAACAAGTACTGCATTTTGTTATATCAGGGGGCAAAATGACAAAGCCAGAAAAATGCCCTGAAAAACTGTAAGTACCATTTTTTATTATTGTGAAATATTGTCTAAAATATAATACCGAAGCATGAATTAATGAAGTAATTCTGCTAACTAAACTGAAGCCTTCAATTGATTATATATATTTTTTTTGTTATTTATACTTACAGTTAAATTATGTTACTAGACAGAAATAAGAATCAATATATTGCAAGTTATTGACTGAGTTCGGGACTGTATGTTATTATCTGTAGTAGCACACTATATCTTTTCATTTTTCTCAATATCTAGCCAATATGTCAGAAAGATGTTGAACTAATATCTGAAGGATATTATACAATATTCAGTGACAGTTCTTTTGATCACTGCCATAAATTTTAATACCATTACCCTCCATTAAAAGTATTCGTTATAAATCACAAATTTTTATAAGATCATCAGTCACTAGTGAAAATATACAATTAATAACAGGTTAATTTGATGTATTGATTGCACCAATGTAGTGATAATCATTAATGTTTTCCCACTGGGTTCTCCTGAGCCTTGAAAAATCTGTGACCTTAAATTTCATCTAACCTACCAAAATATCCTGAAGTTTTATGCTATGACCCTAAAAATTACAGGTTTAACTTTGTGTTTGGTTGTATTCATTAGAAAGATGGTATACACTGGTTTTTGTACCTATCAAAACTTGATTTCTTTATGTTGCCAACATGGTGGACTTAAACACAAATCTTAAATTGGGAATTTTACTAACTTTTGTACTTTGAACAATATCCTTACATAGCCCTTAAACTATTATATGGTCTTTAAAAAACCTTAAATGTTATCAAATTTTGAGTGAAAACCCTATGCTAGGGAAGTTCAAAGGGCACAAAAATAATCCCAAACCCTTTTTTGTGCAGGTACGCCATCATGGAGCTGTGCTGGGCCAAGAACCCCAAAGCACGGCCCACCTTCATCGAGCTCATTGACATGCTGATGCCGGACATCAACCAGGGCAGGTTCCGCGAAGTGTCCTTCTACTTCACCCAGCGCCAGGAGACCGCCGCCGCCAACGAGCACGACCCGTACGAGGCCGCCACCGCCTCCACCCCCATGCGCACCGCGTGGCTCAACTCGACGCGCGAGGACTCGGACGCGGAGTCTGAGATCACGTTCTTCCCCCAGACCCGTAATTACAACGGCCGGCGGAACGATTCCCTCGACGAGAGCGGCAGCAGAGCTTACACTGTGCATTCCAGCGGCGAGGGTAACAACAAGGTGGCAGCTTCGTCCGACGACAGCAAAGGCAGCAAGGTTAGCACCACCTCGAACGGGAGCATTCCCAACGGACGCGCGCCGGCCTTCGCGCCGTGCCGGACTACGACGTGCTGACGCGGCGGTGCGCAAGGTTTTTCATTTGGTGCTGTGTTGTAGTATCGAACTTTTTGATACGGTAAAGTGCTGGTCAGAACATCCGATTGTTGGCCATGTTTTGAGATACCGACTTGGACCAGCATCTGGTTGTCGAACCAAGTGGTTTGCCTACTTTAAAAAAAAAGGACGTTTCGAAGTAGTATATTGGAATTTAAATGTGTTAGTCTTCATCATGATGGCGTGGAAAGGAGATTTCTGACCTCAAATTCCAATATTTTTATGGATTGTTAAAAGACGAGTCTTTGCTTCGATACACATACATGCAAATTTTTCTTCCAGACTTTGGCTCTTCTGACAGTACGTAAACTTTTCATTTGGTCTTTTAACTTCACATTCTACCCTGTACAAAGTTTGTGTTTGTTGTAAATATGTACATATATACATACGTATATATTTATACATATGTGTAGTTTTATTTATGTGTATGTTGAAAAAAAAATCCTATAATATTATTTATAAACTTGTATATTATGGGTGTGTCTGTAATTTAGTGATGCTAAATTATTAGTAAATTTTCAGGATTGCAAAAAAATACCCATTTTTAGTTAATATGCAATGTTAAAAGTTATTTAATCTTTTTATATTTTAAGACATCCACAGAACAGATTGATAACAAAAAATTATGTATATGAAGCATTCCTGACAATTGGTATTTATTTTAAATACTCTGAAAATATTTTATAAAATGTATGTTGGAGTTTTAAGTTGGCCAATCTTTATACATTTAGGTAGAGATGTGTTTTTAGTCAAGTGTATTTATAATTTAATCAATCATGTGTGCAAAATTATTATAATTTATTTATTGTAGTGCCCAATCATTGGTTTATTCCACATGTCCAAGGATTTGTAAATTTATGAACAATTTAGATTTTAGCAAGTGTTAAATAATTATAAATAACAATTTAAATAATATTAATTGATAGTTGTTTACAGACTTTTGAATTACAGAAAAATCGGTTATAAATATTTTATTTTTATCCAATTAAAAAAATAATAAGTATTTTATAAAAGAAAAATATTTTTCTCATAAATAAAAGATTCATTCCTTCATATTTAAAAAAATTGAAATGAACATAAGTACAATGAATTTGCTGAAATATTAAATTGTTGCATTATAAATTTTCGAATTTAAAGAACTCAAATTAAAAATCCTTCTAAAGTCATCGAATTTCAAATATAAATGTTCAAATAAACTCCAATTTGTGTAAAATTTGGTTTGTGGCTTTGTTACACTGAAACCACTCTGTTTAGCTCTGGGTGAATATCCAATCCATTAGTATGGTGCTCTATACATTAACTCATATTTTTCTTGTCTAACTTTAAAATGTAAGATACAAGTGAAATTTAAACCATGGACAAATTTAAGGGGTCAATTTTTTGGCTTGAACTTTTTAAGTACGTAGTACTTAAACAACTTATCATTCAATTTAAAAGTTTTGGTTTAAAAAATTAAAAATGTTATTTTAACATTATTCTATTATCCTACATATTAAAGTATTAGTTTGAGGCAAAAACACGGATGCTTCAATCAAAAATGTGGTTTGATGTAACATTTACTGTTACAAATTTACTGTTTTTTTTAAATGAAGATTGCATTCCTGTTACCAAGTTCCTAAATTAGAACATTTGTTTTACAGATAATACTCATTGTATTTTCTATAAATTGAATGTGCTTGTTTATTAAGATACTAATGGGAATTCAAACGCAAAAAGCTTTCAACTGCCATGAAGCATAACAAAATTTTGTTTTTTTAACTATTCCTTTTTTTCTGCTTTAATTCTTTAATGGTGCAATTTTAATAGACAATAAGTATTAAGAAAAGTATTTCTTTGACTATTTTCAATAAAAAGTTTACATAAAATTAAGAATATAGTTTTGATGTGTGCATTATTATTTTAGACATAATAAACTGGATTGTATTTCGAGTTTACTAAACAAAATTTCGCCAAACTATGCAAAGGTTTCACTTGTTATCTTTAAATAAAAAGTATTTTCTACATTAATAAATACTGAGCCACACTATTTACAGGTTTGGTAAATATTAATAACTGTTTCATATATGTGTTTGTGAAAATTGTAAATAGGGATTTCTTTTTCCTTTTAAGACTCATTATTTGTTTTATACGTATCAACCCGCTAGTCATTTGAAAGAAGAAATAAATTCTTCCATTTTATGTTTCATTAACTTTTTATTTTGAAATATTTCTATTGACAGTAGTAGTTATATATTTTTGTATATAAAGAGAGAAATATCAAATTATACTTAAAAATCTTTTATTAAAATGCAAGTGTACAAATTATATTTTTGCAATTTGGTATATTTGTTTTATGTAATGGAATAACATATCCTTGATTTTAAAATTTTACTATTCAGTTTCATGCTCATCAATGTTTTATTATTGAATTAGCACTTAAAAATGTAAGTTATGCACTTTATTTAATAAATTACTTGAATATGTTAAGAGTAGTAAATTTG
Organism: Hylyphantes graminicola; assembly: GCA_023701765.1. Classification (NCBI taxonomy): domain Eukaryota; kingdom Metazoa; phylum Arthropoda; class Arachnida; order Araneae; family Linyphiidae; genus Hylyphantes; species Hylyphantes graminicola. The sequence goes on along the minus strand of CM043114.1, from coordinate 71,058,356 downwards.
ATTTCAGAATGTAAATTTCAAATTTAATAAAAATAATATTATGATTTTCAAAGATAACACTTTGGAAATATACGTTAAAAATTAGAAAAAAAAATTGTAATCAGTAAGCTATAAACTCTGATAAATTATTGCAATCTAACTAATGTATACGAATGAAGACATTTTAAGAGAATTGATTACCAAAACTATTTATGACTTGCTATTGTGCCCTTTTACCTATTTCATTGTTAATATTCGTTACAAATAGTTAATTCACCCATTGTACATAGTAGCTATGTATATAGTGCCATCATGTGAAATGAAATGTTTAAAAATACCTGTGTTTATTGTCTCATTTAATACTCCATTTCAACTACCAATTTTTATATTTGAACTGATTTTTAAAAAAAATTGATAATTTAAGTATAAATGTATATGCCATTTCAGAAAGGTCTCACCATCAAATGTAAACAATGCTCAAATCAGCAATATTTCGTTTCATATGTAATACACTGTTATTCTTCAGCCCTTTATTAATCCAGGGTTGAACATGAGTACTATAATTGAAATGAAATTACACGCAACAGAACAAAATTACTTTTTTACATTGGAAATTCGCAGTATAGCTGGACTAAACCACTATTTTGATAGCTCAAAAATATAGTCACAATTTAGTTTTTTTTTACTTTTTTTTTATATAGTTTTATTTTTTGGCCCCATCAGTGACAAATTATAACATTCTAAAATAAACAGGTAAATTTAAAAAATGTGGTGGATGGAGGCGTGGAATTTTTTTTTCATGTTGTTCGTTGTGGTAAAATAAGACTTTAGTGCAATAAACCTACACAAACCTACGAAGAAATTCGACATAATTCTAAAATATAACAGTCAATAGTCATTTTAGTTTAGAAAACAGAACTAGGAAATGTAGACGAAACTGTCTAAGATAATTCTCATTCAAGTAAGTAATAAAAGTTTGTAATAGTAAATACTGATATATTTTTTCTTATAGGAAAATAAATTAAAATGTAAAATTAATTTAACTTACGCATGTTTACGAAATTTTAGCATCAGTTTTTTTACAGTCACTTACTACATAACTAAAATATGTGTATATTTGGATTAATAAAATTCTCTTTACCAAAAGTCCACTTATGTTTAGTGACATTAGTACTGCATTCCAATGGGCTATAAAGCCTACACTCTCCCTTCTAGAGGGCGCAATCACTGTCATACTGCATCCCCTTGTTTACTGATTAATTTACGACTAAACTGAGCCCTGAACCAGTACTAAAAATACAAAACATAATCATCTTTATTTTCACTTTTTTTAAATCACGTTTTGATTTCCTGTTAATGAGATGAGATAAATTAAAAAAAATATGTAAATTGTTCTCAATTTTTGAATAAATTGCCCCCCCCCCCCCACCAATTTTCAACCATGCGATACTGCCCCCCCATACACACACTGTTCACTGATTAAAACACTCAGCAATGCTCAATATTAGCACCTCAGTAAGAAAGGCTACAGAAACACTGATAAGCCTTGGCAGAATTTTAAAACGTGCCGTTTTATTACACGATTTTAAAAAAATTCTATATTACTCATTAAAAAGGAATTGGGTATTTTTTACTACAAGACTTAGGTTTACATATCTTTCAAAAAAGTTTTTCACGGATACAAATTTATAGATATAATTTTCTTTTGGCAATATGTTTAGGAAGGAAATGTCCCATGCAATGGTAGCTTTATCTAACTAAACAAAATAGATGGCAATTGAAGACTGTTGTACTAAATAATTTAGGTAGGGTAAATTAGGTACATATAAAGATAGACTTTTCACAACTTTATGTTGGCAGCTTTTAGTTTGTGTTGTGTGCCATTTTAATGAAGCTTTTAGTGCCAATTATTGACGTTTACTTCACAAATCTTCCTCTTGTTGCAGGATAAAGAAAACATATTTGATAACAATAAAATTCTGAGTCAATATTGAGTTAAAAAAAAGTTTTTATTACAAGCAATGCAAAATTTAAATATGTACACAGTCTAAAAAAACATCTTTCAAAAGCTTTACAAAATGCCCAAATTCTACGCTTTTATATATAAAATGCCTACATTTTAAGCTTTCGTATATAAAGACCAAAGACAGAAATACTGGATATACATAAATATAAATGCCCAGGTTATGACGATGAGGACTGATCATGTCTCTTCTGAATGCGCTTATCGGTCTCGAAATTCGGCGATTCAGGCTGGGTAAGAGGAATCGAACTTGGCTGCAGTTCCACGGGTTTATAATGTCGGATGGGGTTAGCCTTGTGAACAATCTCTCTTCTCAGCTGCATCAATTCCTGCCGTTCCCTCTCTTCGTCTCTTGCCTTCTGCTCCATAAGGGCCTGTTGCATTGCCAGTTCTTCTTGCTCTTGGATTTCTTTCAGGTGCTGGCGATCAGAGGCACGCTTGTCAGTGTAAAGGTTGAACTCCTTGATTTCTGTAAATAATCAAACAAGTTTATTATTATTATAATCTTTTTTAGGTGGAGGATTTAAATTAAGTAACCTCTCTTCTTTGTGAAATACTGAGAAAGATGAACTGGAGGTACTTTAGCGTCCTATTAAGAGCTGTACTCTATCCAGAATGTGACCCCCGAAAGTATTTTCTCCCCCCATCCCTTTGTTTGTTTTTCTAGGAAACGAAAGGAGCAACGCTTTTCTAAACCTAAAACGTTTGAGGTTCCGTAGGTGAGGTTTCTTCTGTTGCGAGGTTAACAATCCGAACAGTTCAAAGCCACTAACACCGTTTCGAAGAAAACCACATGTAGGGATAAGGGAGAAAAATGCTTTCGAGGCTTGCATTCTGGATAGACAAGGTGTAATGCTGGCACTACATTACTTAACATTAAATCCTGTTTAAGAGATTAACTAAAAATTATTTACAAAATCTATAGTAAATGTTTAAAAATATGGGTAAGTGTCCTTAGTATAATACTTATATTTAAGGATACTTTTAGTTTTTAATCTAAATTAAATTTACAACATTAAGTTTAAAAAAATTAAATTGATATAAATACAGTGAAAAGGTACCTATTTCTTGCTTTGGTGGCTTTTCGGGAATAAAAGGTTCTTTTTTCAAAACTGTAGCTGGTCGTGCTTTGAAAGTTGTGTTATTGGTATCGAATGACAGCTGTAAAATAATAAAGGAATTACAAATGTAGTCAAACTTATGACTTGAGTGGGGGGCCCGTTAGGGCCAAGCACCGCGACCACTGGTCTATTGTACTAACCCCATCGTTTAACCTTGAAGTAGGCCAATAGCTGAGATGAACCTCAGAATTTCCCTGATTGGTAAGTTATCAACTTCCCAGGCATCGATACAATGGTACCCAAGATACTCAAATCTTTGTGCAGAGTACTTGTCACATTCGCAGAGAACATGAAACGAACTTTCCTCAACCTGTTGACATGCCCTACAGAGAGGGTCATCTTTTACACCCATAATATTCAGATGTCTATTGAGAGCACAGTGACCTGTTAGTAGCCCAATAGTCAAACTTACTCACATAAGAGAAAATTCCATTACATACTGTATTTTTTTTACTCTTAAACTTTGATTTAATTTGAAAAATTTTATTGCTATGTGAACATTATTAGGCATGTATATATTAGGTTATAACTGTCAGACAAGCTGAGGATTCGAAACTACAGGGTAGAAAAAGGATAACCAATTCGTTTTAGAGATCCTTTGTATCTTGGAGCAAGATACCATATTAAAACATATATTTAAAAAAAAAAAAAAAACTTACATCATTGGACTTCAGGACTCTGTTATCAAGCAAAAAGTTGAAAGGCTTTACTTCGGTCGGAGGTTGTTTTGGAATTACAGGCAGAGGAGGTGGTTCTAAAATGGGTTGGGCATGGAAAACAAATGGCTGAAAAAAAAATGTAAATAATTTATTATCATAATTTTTAGTAAAACTACACTATTCTGCAAAATCATCAATGATGTGTAAAATCAAAGACAAGATTAATTTGTTGAGTAAGGAGTCAAAAGTTCCACTTACTTTGCTTTCTCTCTCAATTTCTTGTTGGATCTTTTTATCTTTTTCTGCAAATCTTTCTCGATCTGCCTTGTCGAAGCTGAATGGCTGGATTTCAGTGCGCCTTTTGACGTAGGGCACACAGGGAACACTTGGGGCAGAAGATGTTCTCTTCTTTTGAGCTTCTTTCTGTTGCAAAAGTTCTTCTTGCACCTAAAAACATAAAAAAAAGGTTTAGATGAGTGTTTATTATGGAGAATGGGTGCGCTGGATCGTAGGTCTCCAAAGCAAAGTGCATCAGTGTTATGTGATGGGGATCATATGTGATTGGGGATTTGTTTAGGGGATTTTCCTTTAAGATTAGAGCTAAGCAAGTGTAAACTTGATTTTACATCATGATATTAAAATATACCGTAGTAGCATTAAAGTATAAAATCAGAAAAGTATCAATTTAAAATTGTCTCATCTTCAAGACATTTGATGCAGTGCTCGTAGTGGGCCAATGTAAAATTTCAGGACAAACTTTTAGGAAAAAATCAGGACATTATTTAAGCAAAAAATACACTAGAATTTCAAGAAACGACTTTACTGACACTGCTATACAGGGTTGATGCTCCTGATGAGGGGGGGGGGGAGGGAGGGAGGGGCAAGCCTTACTCAAGTACTATTTTTAAAAAAAAATCAGAAAAATTAAAAAACTACAAATTACTACCAGCATAATATCGAATACTAAAATCGTGACTCTCCATTTTTTTAAAACTAAAACCTGTCAAAAATTAGAAATCAATTCCAGTATAGGCTAAGGTAATAAAAATGGTTAAAAAAATTTCAAAGATAAACCAAAATATTTTATAACATTCCAGCTAGGTCTTGTTATCACAAGCTCATAACGCACGGATACTTGATCAGAAGAAAATATTCTAGTTGGCCCAACTTAGATTCAACAGGAGCTATGTAAATAATGCACACTGTTCCGATCACATAGAGTCACACAGTCATTACGAGGTAATATAACTCTAATAATAAGGAACACTAACCTACTGCAATCACGTGGTTACTGAATTGTTTTTCAAGGCTGAAGAAGCCATTTTTTCATTAACAAATCTTAGGCAAAATAAATTTTGCTGAAAAATGAAATTATGTTAGCTCTGTTTTAAAAATTTTCAGGAATTTCAGGACAGTTTGTGAAAATTAAGGACATTTCAGGACACAAATTTTTTTTCAGGAAAATCAGGACAACTACGACCCCTGTTGATGAGAATCGTTTCTAAATATAAAATACTTTGTTAACACTAGCATGCAGGCACAAATTCTCTAACCCAAAGAACCTATGACTTCCCTCAAAATGACTTGTTTTCTCACAGTTATTAATTGATAAGATATGTAAAATCATGGATAAATAATAATGAATACCTAAGAGAATGAAAATCAAACATTTAAGAGCGTCACCACAACTGTGAGCCCCGCCCCAAATCATGAAGACCCTGCCTCGACTACTGTTGAAAAAAGTATTGCCAAGGAAAAAAAATCCTAGATACCTTTTTTTCTTGTTCGTGAATTTTTCTTTCTTCTAATCTTTTGTCAGTAACAAAGTCAGGAGATTTGGCTTCAGTCAAGTGAATAACTGGTTTTTCCTTCAGACCCTAAAATAGAATTACTTTTTAACTTCATGCATAGAAATAGTTTCTTTTCAATTTCTGTGTGGTTATTTTCTTTGCAAGTCAGTTTATAACGATTAAAACTTTAAAATAATGTTTGCACTACTTTTTAAAAACTTAATTTGGATAAAGTGAAATCTGTACCCAAGACATTTTTAAAGGAACTATTTAATTAATTTTAAATCAATCATGTATTAGCCGAGGATGTTATGAAATGATTGCAAGCAAATGCAATTTTATGTCAGGTATATAAACATAAGGCCAGATTGAGAAAAAATAAGTTGATATATAAAAAAGAGGAAAAAATTTCTTAAAATTATCAGTTTTATAATGCAGCAGTTATACATACCGTTGGGCCACTTAATATGGCTTTGGGCACTGGGCGTGCTTTAAATACAAACTTCTCCTTGTTAGACTTTGTTCTGCTTCTAAGATGCTTTACAGCCTTCTGGGTAGTTTTTAGGCGAAAATCTTTAGGCTTAATCTTATTTGTGGGTTGAGATCTTAAAGCTAGTGGTTGCCTGTATATTTTAGGATCCACTGGTCTTGCATGAAATTCATACCTAAAAAATGCAAATATTTAATAACATAAACAAAATTTTAAGAAAAATATCGTTTCTTGAAAAAAATATATCATTAAATTTTTTACAATTAATTGTTCAGTAGAAACTTTGAATATTTGCTTACGCTTTCATTTCTTCTATTTCTTTATTTTCTTGTTCCTCTTTGCTTACAACATGTATGACACGCCTCCTCTTGCATGCCTGCAAGTTTGGTGTTTTGGCTACAAGCTTGGGTGGATTCCAATGCGCTTGGGGCTGATATTCTATGAGGGTAAAAAAATACAGGTTGAAATCTAAAATTGAAGTAACATTAAAACACACACACACAAATATGACCTCGAAAGCATTTATGTCCAAGACAATATTAAATTTACCTTTGTTAGAAGAAGAGTGATACCTCTCTGGCGTTTTTTTCTGAAAAGCTGCTATCTTTTCAGCCATTGATAAGTAAGTATCGTCATGCTTTCTTTTCTTTGCCTCAGTCAAATTAAAGGGCTGGGGTCTGGTAAGATGTCGTTGCTTCTGAAAAATATTATTATTTTGATTCAAAAGTAACCAATAAAGCATTTTATCAAGTTGTTGGTTTTTGGAACATGCCTAAATAAATTAAATAAAGAATTTCTTAACATTAACAATATGTTATGAGAAAATACTGGCTACCAAAATGTGGTTATTTTGGCATTTTACAGAAGAAGTTTTAGCCCTGGCCAATCAATTAAGGTTTTTTTTTTCAATGTAACTAAAAAAATCACATATATTGTTTCAGAAATGCATTTTGTATATATAGTAACAAATAAAATATGCATAATGCTACTTGTATTATTATACATTAAATAGGATTGGCACACAAACCAGACCCAAATCATTCATTTTGGAAAAACAAATAAAACTAGACACTCACATGAGGTTCTAAAATAGAGTTGTGGTGCCGGAGCTCAGAAACAAAATCCTTCTTCTTGTAAGTGTTAATTTCATCTGTCGTTTTACTCTTTAGCCTCTTATCAGTTTGAAACTGGAATGGTTTGGGTACAGTGACTCTCATAGTATTGTGTTTGGCAGCACCAGAGGTTATTCTTGCTTGCATTATTGGAAAACAATCGGTTGCATTTGTCAGGTCCCTAGGACAAAAAAATCCATGGAGATATGAATACAAACTATCATTTGAAAAATAATTAAAATTTTTAATTAAATATAATGAAAAAAATGGACAAGATTTCACAAGCAATGAAGTTAAGGTATTGATTATTATTTTGTAAGCATAACTTTGCAAACCAGGAAATAATAACTTGCTTTCAATTATATTTATTTGACTGTTAAATTCTATTATTTTAGCCAATTTAATTTAAAAATGCTGCTATTAAATTACTTGTATTTTATTTACATTTGTATCATTTTCAAGCCAAAATTTCTCCCAAGTGTGTGGATTTTGGACCATCAACAATACAATCCAATAACTATGTTTTTGTTGTTGCTTTTTTTTAAAAAGGGCTCATTGTTTGAATTAGTAGCAATACTGTTATGATTTATATGTAATAAACTTAATAAGTAGAAAATTAACGTTAAGATATAATATTTAGACAAAAAAAATTACATTTCAATGTTAAATATAACAAATGGATACCCAATATTTTCTTGGTCGGTATTTGAACTTGGTGTTTCTGCATAATCATAACGGGTGCTTTCCATGGACACCTTCTCTTCATGAGAGTCATCAGTTGGAGACAACAGCCCAGAAATTGCAGAGAGATTATCAATTCTAGACCTAAAAAAAAAATTCTTTGTTTTAAGGAGACACAGTAAAAAATATCTATAATTTATTCAGAATACTTGAAAAAATACAATTTTGGAAATATTAAGTTTATTTCAACAAAATTTAAATTAATGATAGTTGACACGGAAATTTGCCATGCAAAAAAAATGAGATTTTTGCAAAAGTAGAGTAGTCAAATAAACAAAACATAAGACAAATGAAGACCATAGTTCTAAACAATTTATGTAGTTCAAATAATTTACAAAAAAAAAAAATTAAAGCTAATGTTTTTATTCTGAAATGATATTGTTAATGGTATGCGCAATGCTGTTGTCAATGAGTTAAAAGCTTACAAGAAAAAAATCCCATCAAAAAAGTTTTAAACAAAATTAAAGTTTGTTATAACTTTTAAAACTCTAACTCCTCTTTCAGTTTTAAGTCATTTTTTTAAAAAAGAAAATCATGCTTCTCTAGCATTTATAAACAAATCTGAGCATGAATCGTGAAAGTATAATAAGCAAAAGTTATATGTACAAAGGTTTAACATAAAAGTATAATATTTTTTAATTTAAATGTTTTTTAAAAATTTTTCTTCTAGTAACAAAAAACACTTACTCTTCACGATTATCTAATGAATCTACAGAATACCTTGATGCATCTAAAAATAGAAATATACAAGATCTTAAAATATATGAAACTGATAATTTAAATATTAGCAACAAAAAGCACACAATATTAGGATTTCGTGGTGATTTGAAGGTCTGTCAGACACCAGGGGTGTACCTATTAAATACCCAAGAATGTATCATAGCTAAGCCATGTTGCTAACTAAAGGATTAGTAAAAAAACATTAGGTTAACTACTGCTTTGTAGGTTAACTCAGAGGAGAGAGCCCCCTTGATTCACTACAAATAAAAAAGAACCAAATTATAACCATTTGCCAAGAAAGAAATAAACAATTATACAGAGACTTGGTACATTGGGGGAAAAAAAATCAATAAATATTATTCCAAAAAATAATTCTTATGGCTCATTTTAATTCAATTTACTAAAGTCTAGGGGCACAACATCAAGTTACAGGCACATTGGCCATTTTGATAATACCTTCTTGGAAGCATTTTTCTCAATTTCTATTCAATGTTTTTTTTTATAACAGCTCCCTGTTCGCCAGATGCGCAGAAGCAGTTACGTTTCTTACTCTAGTTGTTCAGTTTTCGTAATGTTGACATAAATGTAAATAGCATGTATATGAATTGCGACATTTATTTAATCCCTATGATTTTAAATTCCCCTTAAAAAGATAACATGATCCTGGATCCCTAAATAGCATTTTATTTTGTCAAAAAAGTCCGGACAGAGCAAATGCATAATGATTTAAAAAAGGTTTCACATCCCCTTTTAATTAGGGTACTAGGTTACCATGTTACCAGAAAAGTTATTCATCCCACTTTATATAGATGACAAACTTATTTTCTCAATCTAAGACTAGTATTCTACTAAAATTAATTGCCTTAACATAGTTTGTCAAATCCAAGGCGTTGGCCTGACGACATTTCGAAAATCCTGACTCACAAACAATGTCTCAGCTTGCAATTTTTTTCGGGAACCTTAAAACTTAACTTATTTTGATTAGAGGCCGGCTGTCAGAAAAAGTTATTTATCGATCTTTTAAAAACATGCCAAATTTTGTAGTAGGGTAGCGACTAGAACTTTATCAATCAAAAAATTTTTTAAGAAGGGATAAATAAATGTTTCCAATAATTTCATGTCAACTAGTTAAAAGAATGGGATGTTAGCCTTGCATAAAAACAGAAGCGGATCGAGACCAGTTTTAGAGTTATCGGTAAAAAACTGCAAGCAAAGACAACTTTCTGAAAACGTGAATTTTAAGATCTCGCCAAGCTCATAAAGTTGCCGGTCGGAAGTTAGGATTAAACCCACCAGATATCAAATTTACCACGCAAAGAAAATAGTATAATTGGCGTGTGTTCAAATAATGTGCAGCGTGTGTTCCTATAATGAAGGGAAGTTCCCTAATTACATTTGACGTTAAAATGTGAACAATAACGATTGAATTTAAAATATTTATTCCATTATGATATTATATTAAGCATCGGAAAAAAGGTGGTTGGTTAAAATCTAAAACGGTTAGATTATGGAGTAAGGGTTTTAAACTTACCTCGTAAAAATTCTTCGCTATTAAAGCATACATATTGAGGACAATCTAACTCACTGACATTCATAGTTCCTTTTACAATGTACAAAAAAAGTTGAAAAGCATACAATTATATCTTAATAAACTATAAATACAAACATACATAAACACTGATGACAACTTATTTCAATTTTCAATTTAATTTTCGCAACGGCTGTTGGGTTCCAGAAACATCCAATCAGAAGCTTGAATACATTTTATAAACAGCCAGCCGTTAAAAATGTCCTGATGTTTCGTTCTAAAACAAATGTTTTGATTTATAAAAATAAAATTTTAATTTTTTTAATGAATTCTCAGTAAATTTGTAATATTCAGATGAAATATCAAAAATAAATTTTCTCTGATGTTTAGTTAGGAACCTCTGGACTGCGTTTGAGAGTATTTTTAATTTTCAAAATGAAGTGAACTCATTTATGTTATTTACAAACATTCACATGTGTTTTTTGGGTTTTTTTTCACGAAAGGCTTGAAATAAAGAGCCGGAAACGCTTCCCTGCCTACCTACCTAGTGTATTCAAATAATATTCGATTTTCAACAATGGCTCAATTTATTACGTTCAAACGTGTTATTCTGAAAATGAGACTATTACCTTTGAATAACGTGCTGAATACATACAGTGTATGTACCGTGATTAAATAACATTTCGGTACTGTTAGCGTATTCGGGCCGGTCTCAATTTGGTGGCTTAACATTCGGCTTAATATTTGCAGCCAAGTAGCGAAAACGTACAAGCTGAACCGAAAGCCAAAAGTCGCCAAATAGCATTCCGGCCCGAATACTCTAGGTGTTCCGAAATTTCCATTTATTTCAATTTTTAAAGTGTAAAACATAAACTATACTCTCTTAAGCTTCAGTTGCTTGAAAACTGATGTTGATACAAAACTCCAGTCTTCTAACATCCCTTTAGACTGAGTTTATGTTTGAAATTAATATTTCTATAAGGCAATTACATACACGGTTTACACGTCAGTAACTTATAACTTAAGCACACTTGGTTTGGTCGTATTCTGCTATTTAGCCCAATGTTTAGATATAAAATAAAATTTTAACTTAAGGGACTTAAATATGGCCTCACACATATTAAAGAGATTCAACAGTAATGTTAATTTAACCTCAAAATCAGAATAGCTATGTAGACGGTCTCGATTTACGCTCGCTAAGTTGCCAAGCCACGAATATGCCCAAATTTGGTTAACCTTTCACTTCATATTTCATACAACTTGATAGGTGGTATGGCAACCCTACGTTAAATTTTTAGGCTCACCAATAACCAGACCAGCCATTATATCATGGCTGTACCACAAAATGTATATCTAACATTGTCTTTTTAATGCTTTATACTAAGGGTCATCTTTACACAAAAAAAAGTCATTGCTTTTTTCCTTACTAAACAGTTGTATAGTAGGGTGAAATTCAACTTGAGACATTTTCTTTAAAATGTCTTTAATTTTTTTAAATTTAATAATGTATAAATGCTGTACTTGAATAACTGAATCGTGTATAAACCCAATCATATATCCTAGCTAACACTGCATAATGCCATTAGCTAGTACTACTTAGGAACTGAATTTAGTATATAAATATAACTTCACATCGAAAAAGCTGTTAAAAACCTTGCAGTGAATTTTCTCAAATAAACGAAATATAATCTCTTAACAAGATTATTGATGATAATTTTTTAATGATTTATCTGTGTGCATATTTCTCCTTTTTCTGCAGCGATGTTTTTCTAAAAAGTTTTCATTCGACTTATTTCCTGAGGTTGAAGAACTTTTAGATTCAGGTGATATGAAGCACAAAAAACATCCAGGTACAAGAAAACTTTTACCTATCCAAATTCCACCAACTTTAGCAACTGCAGTTGAAAATTTATTATCAGGTAATAACTTTGTAGTTGCACTATGTTTTTTGTTTAGTAATTTATTAATCTATAATAAATTAATTTTGTATAACTTGTGCTTGATGTAGTGTTTATCCAAACTATCATCATACCTTTTTTTTTATTCAAATATAGAATATAGGTACATGTTTTTGTAAATTTTTGTAATAATATATATTTTTGCAAATTTACTTACATGGTTGGGGTGATACTGCAAAATGCACATATGCCTTATTATTTTTTTAAAAATGTGTTTAGTTAAGATTACACATATTGCTTAAATATTTTTATTTTTCCAATTTTTTGGATTATTTTTACATGTTTAATTGGATCATAAAAGGTCTAGAATACTTGATCAGTTTTGTTCAAGGGGAATTATTAGGTTATATTTACTTTTTATGCATAAATAATTGTTTTTTAAAAGGTGAGTAACACATGATATTTCTTTTTATTGTTCCCAAGAAATTACAGTGTTAAGCCCACCAGATATTCTTCTTTCATATAATATTGCTTTTCTAGAACGTAATCTTCAGCTAAAAGCAATTTTATAAATATTTTCTTTACTTTTGTGGATTATTCACGGATGCCAGACCTACCAATTCTGAAGATAATCAGATGTATACTATACATGCCCATTTCTTATATTAATTATGTTTTTGCAATTAGAATTCTACCAAAAATGTAATATTTAACTTTCATTTTTGTTCAGAAAGGCTTTATAATTTTGATGGTTTGATTGATATGTTATATGGAACTACAATACTTAAATTTTTTTTTGTCAAAATATGTGTCAGAATTATTATCAAGTTTTTTTTTATTGCAGAGGAAGGTGAAAAGAAAATAAAACAAGATGCTCTTAAATTTATGGAAGCACTTAGTAAGAGAAGGCAGCCACTCGAAAAAGAGGAAATAGAAATGAAACTACTACAAAGGTTTCATAAACATAGTGGTAATTTTTTAGCTTTGCTTAAAAAAATTTCAGATTAAATCGGAAAGTATTTTAATATGTTACCTTTTTTATACAATGTTTTATTAATGTGGTACATTTGCGCTACTGTCTAACCAACAACAGATAGCTTTAGAAAATCAGGCATGTATAGTAATGGTACCTGGTTGTAACAAACCTTTTAAATTTTCCTAACTAAATCTTACATCACTTATGCATTTCTAAATCCATGAAAATAGTAAGTGCAAATGTCTAAAGTTTCCTTGTTTTAAAGATTTTTGGCTGAATTTTGCAAGTTCAAACCAAATTTTTGGGGTTTCCTTCCTTAATAAAATAATTTCTTGCACTATTATATAAAAGGTATAAATATTAATAAACAAAACTATTTGATGGTTTTAAAAGCATTTTTTCAAGAAGTTTTCTTTTAAAAGTATTCTAAAATAAAAAAAAATCCTAATTTAAAAGTATGAAAACCCTTTTAGAATACTTTATTGACTTTGGAAAGATCATGTAATCGCTGCCAAGTGTGATTTCTGATTGGCTGCTAGTGATGTATTGGCTGCTTGTGTATTTTTTTTTAAAGAAAAGTAAATTTATGCTACTTTTATATAAACTTAAGCTTATAATCAAACTTCCAGATAAGTAATACATTGAATTTAGAAAAATTAGATCAAGATTAAGAATTTTATTTAAAAGTTTTGACAATTTTCTAACAAAATGTAAGTTAGGAATCACAGTGGATACGATCATGTTGTCAAGAATAAATAAAAAACCCTTAAAAATAAGCATGAGTTTAGATTATTTTCCTTTAAGATGATGTGGATGAAATCATTGAATCCTTGACTAAAGATCAGATGAATGCTCTGAGAAAACAAATCAGACTTGAATCAGCGCGTTGGAAACCTTTTGAGTAAGTATAACAATAAATGAAATATTTTAGTAGATTATGTTTGTCTTTATATTTAAATATTGTCAATCAGACTATTATTATACATAATTAAAATTATCATAGCAGTGTGCCATGGTTACTAAATTTGCACCATTTTAAAGATGGGTGCAACCAGAGAATTCTGTCATCAAATGTATAACTGCTTATTAAAAAGCTAGTTTATAATATAAATTCTATAATTTATTTATAAAAACAAAAATCAAAGCCTAATTCGAACAACTAGTGGTAAAACTAAGTCTAATTTTCAAAAAGGAATATACACAAAATTCTTACCATAAACTTTCCTACACAATACCTAATGCTTAGCATTACTGAATCGAACAAATTTGGAGAAAAAGAATACTTAATTTATAAAGTATTCAACTGCTTGTTAAAAAGTTTATATTCATGATCATCTCTATTATTTTTTGATAAACTTTAAAATGAAAAGTTAATTCAAATAAGTAGTGTCCTTTGAATATGTCTTCTTAAAAATATTCAGATATCAAGCTTTTCATGACTCCTTAGTTACACAAGACCACATGCCAGTTGCAGGGTTACACTGACCAAATTTTAAAAGAGGCTTACGAGTCTTTAATTTGACAATCAGAAATAAATATAAATACTTAATGCTTGTATTTTTTGACTGTTTTTCTTTTTTAAATATATTTTTGTTTGCCATGATATATGTCTAGCTGCAAAACTCACATTCTCCAAAGCATAACTAATGAATGATGTCGATTCATTGGCGACTCAGTCCAATTGAATTAACGATTGTCAAAAGTCGACAAAGAACCCACCAGTAAAAAAAACTGTGAACTATAAACGACCAGTACAGCAAAAAATGTCTGGCAAATAATACCGTAGTAAGGAAGGGCATGTTAAATCTACTTCAAAGTCCTACTGCTGCGTACGATGTCCCCCAATAATGGTTGTGTTGGGTGCCTATTCTAATGTCGGCTTGTCACTTGAATGTGGTTCTAAAATATGACACCCGTCGCCAATAGCCCTCGTGTAGCTCTAGTGCGAGGATAATTCAAACCTAACCTAACTTCTGTTATTTTTTTGCATCATTTATGAACAGTCAAAAAGATAGATTGTAAATATCTGATTTACTGCAGAGTCTAACTATCAGAACTGTTTAATTTGTAATTGTCCTCTTGTTCTTAAATCAAAATTATTTTGTAATTATGATATTGTAAAGTATTATAGTTTATACTAGTCTTTTAAATCACTTATATCAGGAATTATAAATTTCAGATATAATCGACAGGAGTGTTTAGCGTACTTAGTTGGAAGATTAAATGCTAACTATGCTTCCATTTGGAAGGTATTCACTGAGGTAAGTCTATGGGACTAAACTAATATTTAAACTGATTCTTTGTAATAATTACCTTTGTAAACTTAGTTTATTATATTGATTTTGATAAAAGTCAACTTATAAGATAACTTTTTTATAATTATGTTTATTCCTTAAAATATCTAGATTAAAAGTCAACTTATAAGATATTTTTTTTAAATTATGCTTATTCCTTAAAATATCTAGATTAAAAGTCAACTTATAAGATAATTTTTTTAATATAATTATGTTTATTCCTTAAAACTTCTAGATTAAAAGTCAGCTTCACACATTTCAACCTGAAACATTCTTTGACTTTGGAACAGGGGTTGGAACTGCAGTGTGGCAAGTTTAATCATATGTTAATATATTATTTAATATTTTTCAAACCAAACTATGTGTTAAAAATATATTTTTTAAAATGTAATTTAAATGAAAAATATAAAAATGTGGTTTAGATATTTTTAAAAAATTCATCATAAATGCAATTGTGTTCAAACATAGCCAAATTACTGAAGTTGATAAAAATGCAGCAACCATTTTTGTGCAACTTACAAAGCTCTGTAAATATTTTTAATATATTTCTAAATGAATTATATTTTTTG
Organism: Hylyphantes graminicola; assembly: GCA_023701765.1. Taxonomy (NCBI): domain Eukaryota; kingdom Metazoa; phylum Arthropoda; class Arachnida; order Araneae; family Linyphiidae; genus Hylyphantes; species Hylyphantes graminicola. The sequence continues at coordinate 71,042,456 of CM043114.1, read as the reverse complement.
CTCGTTTGCTCGTTTTTGCTCGTGAACTACTTTGTATGATTTATTTGGTTTATAAAATCATTGAATTAATTTAAAACAAAAATAATTGGCTCCAAAATATACCTGGTTAATAAAAGGTGAATGCCCTTGTGAAATTGTGTTTGAAAATGCATATTGTTACACATGTATATAGTACATCATAGTTTATACTTTTAAACTATTACCTACGATTTTTTTTAATGTACAATAAAATACTAAAAATTAAAAAAAAAGTGTTTAATGCATTTTATTTCCCACCTGCATTTTTTTTTGCAATTTTTTAAGTTTGAAAGTTTTACAATAGTTCTTTTTCAAAGATTTTGATTTATGTTTATTCCAATACTTGCAATTGGCATATTTGTCCAGTTTTGAAATATTCTTTTCTAAGGCGCTTCAATTCTTAAAGCCCTTCTTACATTACCTAAGCACCCCTTTGCCCACTTTATTAAAGATCATGGTAAAGATTTCAACGATGTTAGTACTTATTACAGGCATTTAATAGTTCATATTTCCTTGCAATAACTTTCATGGGCAGGGAAACAACGATATCACTTGTACTTTATTAATGTAGTGCGCAGTGCAGTTATTTTTATAAATAAGAATATCATAATCCTATTTTACTAAATTTAGGGCAGCAAATAATCATTGGGCAGAAAGCATAAAAGAATACTTTTGTGTTGATAGTTCTCCAGACATGATTGAAGTTGCTCAAACACTTTTAACAGGTATGTCAAATTTTGTAAAAAAAATATCTACCTATTGTTTGCCTGCTAATCCTTTATATAATTCATGTGTTGAGTCAACTAGCTTTGCAAGCTATTGACAAAATTATTTCAATAGATCATTGGCCGCTTTATTTGAACTGTTTTATTGAGAACCATTGGCATCATACGTCATTTTCTACATCACAGAATTCATTCACCTATTTTTTACAGTCGAACTCTGTTAACGTGAACTCGAAGTGAGCACTGAAACATTTTAACCGAATTTAATGTTAACTATCATGAATTGTTTCACATTGAACCAGTGAATATTAAAAAAAAATATTTTAAAAATAATTGTATGTACTTACTAATAATTTATGTGTTTATAGTTGGTAATTCAATTAATAAAAATCATTTGAAGTAGTTCATACTACATAAAAAAATTTGATTAATAGCTAAAAAAATGTTTTGTTTCATTTTTTATTCAAAACTTTGAAATGCTAAGAAAAATGGTCAAATTCTGATTTTTTTGTTTGTGTATAATTGGGTGATAGGTCAGTTATAAAACTGGTTCTGATTAAAATTTCGATTTAGCAATTGTGATAAGAAACCAAGCCTCGCATATTTTCTCATAGGCCAACTCTAGGGAGTTAGTGGTTGTTTGTTTTTTGTATAACCACCATTTGGCCACATGGTTGGGTTTTAGTATTATAGATACAAATACCGCAAACCCGCTTATTATTCTTTTTTATCTGTATCTTTTATTATCTTTTTCTATATAGGTACATTGATATTTATTATGTTTTTTTAGATGAATTTACAAAGCAAGAGATATTTAAGAACTTATACTTCAGACAATTTTTGCCTGCTTCGGAAAATGTAAGTTTGGTCCGACAATTATTTTTACTCTATTACTATACAGTTTAATGCTTAATAACTATAAAATCTGTTACTATGATAAACAAATTGGAGTTACTGAAGAATGTCCATTAAAAATTAGAATATTTATTGCTGGGTATTTATTTTCACAACAATGTAATTTTTGCAGTGTCAGTTATAGCAATTGAATATGTTACACTAACGTTTGATATTGACTACCTGAAATAATGAAATGACTTGTTTCATTTAACCCTCAGAAAAATTCATATGCATTCATATGCACCGTTGCTTGTCTGTTTTCTAACAAACATCATAACATGTGTGTCGAAATTGAAGTATTCCCCCCCCCCCCCCAAGCGCCTGTATTGATTACATAATCCTTTTTCTGCTTCCATTTGTATAGCTAATGTGCATTTCTTTTCCCACGCTCTTGGAGATCAGTGATTTCTTTTCCCACTGTGTTTGTTTTTCAGTTTGATTTGAACCACGGATTAAAGAAGATCAAATAGAGTTGTTGCAGTGTTTTATTGTAGTGAATTGAACCCTAGTTATAAATATTTCGTTTTAACATGAAAAGATTCATGATGAAAACAACATATGAAGAGTACACGGGAAAAACCGATTGATGTTTCAGAGAAGTTTCCTTAGCAGGCCACTTTGGCAATGATAGCGAGTGATCGCCTAAACTTGTGTAAGGAAATCTGTTCTTACCATAGATATCATAGTTAAAGTAATTGAGTGGCAGATCACGTGACCTCCAATGCTAATGACAGGACGTGCAAGGAGCTCCCAGAAGAGCCCCAATGAAGCCAGTGTTGTAGGTCATGTGATATGCCACTGTAGTACTTTAACTACTGTCTCTGTGGTTCCTAGCTACCAAGATTCAGACAATTGGCGATCACCAAGCGAAGAAGAAAGAGATAAACCAGTTTTATGCCGCCAAGCAGACAATTGCGGGCGCCGCCTGTTTAGTAAATCAATCGCTTCTTCCCTTGTACTCTTCATATATTATCAGCAAAAATCGTTTATTTAGTAAAAATTTACATGTTTTGGTGGAACTGAAGAGATACACCTTCTCTACAACGGTATATAACTCAGACTCAGTTGTGTACCAACTTTTCATGTATCATGCGCAAAGTTGAAGATACTTTCTGAGTATAACTTGTCCATAATTTTATAAAGTATAAATGCAATACTTTTATGAATTATAAACTCTTTAAAGCATTCAATAGCAAAAATCGTTAAATTAAATTATTAAAAATAGTTTTTTAATTTAAATTATTCTAACATTTTAAATTTTTATGTTGTGTAAATACTTGTTCATTTTTATTCATTGCATCTTAGTCAGTTGGTTATAATTTTTTTTCAATTCAGTTACTTTTTTTTTTTAGAGAAAGTATGATTTGGTGGTGAGTGCTTTTTCTCTGTTGGATTTGCCATCATTTGAAGAACGCTTAAAAGTTATTGATATACTCTGGAGGAAGACCAAAGATATTTTAGTAAGATTATCCTTGTTGTTCATTTACTTATTAGTTACGATCGTTTTCTATACCTTTTTTCTTTCACCACAAAAGCTTCACAAAAGTATTATTATGTGTTCCGTGTCTTTTTTTTAAACAATTGCTAAGGCTCAATTAAGTTTTTAAAATGCTAAAACTTGTTTTTGTATTGTTTGCAAAAAAATCAAAGTAAAATTGTAATTTTTGTCATTGAAGTTTCATGAATAAAAAACATGAGGTAATTTTAAGGACCATTGTCTGAGGGGTAACCCTGGACCTATGGTATCCCTGCATACCATAGGTCCAGGGTTCCAATCATGGATTTTGGCAAGGATACTCAAAATTTTATACCTTAGCTTGGTAATTAAAATGAATACCAAGCATGCATGAGTACTAAATAAAGAGTAACATTGTGATTTATGTTATTAAGATAAACAAATACAAGTCTAAAAGACAAATTTTAAGAAATTTATAAAATGTGACGTTTCTTACCTGTGAACTACTGCATTATTTTACTTTTCCTAAAAATAATATAATTATTTTGAAAAATATTTTAACCGTGACTTTTAAAAATTATTACACTAAGTATTTAATTAATACTGATGTTCACACTGTTTATTTTAAAATAGGTCATAATTGAACATGGTAACTTTGCTGGTTTCTTTTCTGTATTAGATGCCAGAGATTTCATTCTACAGGTAATTTTTTTCCATTTTATTTGAACATCAATATAGTTTAAATTAAAAATTCTAAATGAATTTTTATTTTAGCTTGAAAGCGATTCATCTGAAAGTGGTTCCCTTGGAGCTCACATTGTTGCACCAGTTAGTAAAATAATAATATTCAAATATTGATTCATTAATATTTTTTATAATTTATTCACAATTTGATCGTTTATAATTTTAATGTCAACAAACTATCTAACGTTTTCAGTGTCCACATGAGTTACCTTGTCCTATGTTCAATGAAGAAAAGAAGAAATCATGTGGTACTTACGTAAACTATGAAACTTCATATCCAAAACATGTAAGATATTTCATTGATTTATCTTTAATAGTATAAAAAGAGTAAAAAAGAAAGCATAAATCAACCATAGAATAGCGTGTAGATTCTAAAATATAGTTAATCTTCTGCAAATATTCCAGATAAGATTATAGCACATGTGTCGACTCTCTGTATTTAAACCAGCAATACCGGATTTTCGAAGAGGAGGACATTAAACTTTCGGTGGCATCCCAAACATGGTTATCACCCAGTTAAATCTTGAGTGGGTTAGCTGAATTTATGTCGCACTAAATCCACAGTTGACACTTTGACAGTCTATTATAACTTATTAGAACATGGGAATACACTTGGTTTCTTTTAGGCCAGAATTACTGTTGAGCAAGTTTGTGGCCACAAGATTAAACTGTATTATATATTTTTCCTTGTAAACAAGTTTTGAACTTCAGTAACTAACCTATATTTCATTTTGATGCAGCGCACTGTCATTAAAAAAGACTGGATATCATATGTAGTTCTGAGAAAAGGACCTATTGCAGCAGGTATGTAAAATGTTTTGAACAAAATAGTACACATAAAATAGAACACAATAAAATTCAGCTAGTATATTAAGTAGGATTATCTTAAAATAAGCTTAATCACCCAATTTTATTGAACTAAGCAAGACTACTATGTAATTAGAAGAAAAAAATTGTATAATTGAAGTATATTTTATTAATGTGTTCACAAATGTAGACACAATATACATGTACTAAAATAAAAATAATTATTAGTATTTTAATATCTAAATTTAATTTAAGAAACTCACAAGTGGCCAAGGATAGTTAAGCCTGTAATAAAGAAATCTGGACATGTCTACTGTCGTTGCTGTTGCAGCGACGGAAATATAAATGAGGTGATTGTTACAAGGGGACAACATGGGAGGTATGTTATTTATTTAATCCATTTGAATCGAGCTTTTTCAGTAACCCCATAAGTCTACAAACCATAGTTTTTCAAGAAGTTGAAAAAAAATTGTTATCACAAAAACCTTACATCTAAATTACTGAACAGAAAAATTAACAACAATCTTTTGAGTGTGATGCATTAATACAACTTGAAAAGTATTAAAAAAAGCACATTTAAAATTAACTTTAAAGTAGCTGGACTCGTGGGAGTTTTTGCCAAAAACAGTTATTTGTGTCTCAAGTACAAGAAAATTAACACTAACTTATATTTTGTTGTATCTAAAATTCTGTTAATTCATCTCAAAACACTTTTAGGCTAAAAGAAAGTATAATGAAAAACATAATAATCAGAAAAAAATACAAAACTTTGGACAAATAGGGTTTCTGGAAAAATTAACTATTATTATTTGTGTCTCGTGAATTTTTTTAGCCCATTCGAAAGTCTGTGACTGTTTCCCCCCCCTAAATGCTATTTTCGTTGGTTCCCCATGACTGTGCAAACCACTGGATAACATGTCTTCACAGAATGTGTATTTACATAGGATGAATTGATTGACATCAAATCATCAAAAACTCAATTCTGATAAAATTGTGACTTATGGGGTTTGTAAATACAACTTTTCAGTTTTGTTTTTCGTGCAATCTTATTTTTCCTACATAAATTGTTCAGTACTTGAATTTTTACGTCTTATATTTTGTTTATTTAGTTAAACTTATGCAGAAAGCTTATTTTTGCAAGGCAAATTTTCTTGCCAGTAGTCGTGAATATAAGTTAGCTTTTCCTTTCCTTAAAATTAGTCAAACTTTTGTCGTCTTCCATGCATTGCAAATAATTGTTTTTATTTATGATTGGTATAATTTCTATTTTATTTAATATTTTTTTTTTTTTTTAGAAATGCATACCGATGTGCAAGATCAAGTAGAATAGGAGATATGATGCCTGTAAAAATTGAACCCACAACAGAAAATATAGGTTGAAGATGTAGAATGAGGATTATTTATTATTTTTAATAAATGTACATAGTTTACTTTTAAATTTATTTTATTTTTACTATGTTTAAAATCCAGCATTATCTGCCATATTTAAGAAAAAACAAATTAACCAGTTATTTCACAGTCCTGCCTTCTATTTTTCGATGAGGATTACAATAGCCAAGATTTTCTACGGCATTCAAAATGAAACAATAGTATTCATGTCAAAACTTTTATTATTTAAAAACATAAACATTAATGATGATTTACAAATTAATTTCTTGTACATCTTGGTATCAAATATTAAAAAAATGCCAGTCACAAAATGGAATAACAAATACTACTAATAATATTCCAATACAAGCTGTTTTAGAAAAAGGTTTAAGTATAAATGTTTTTTTATAAGCATAATTGTTGTTAATAACTTTTGGTGGCAGGTAAGCGTTTTGCAGACTCTGTATATTTCTGCGAAAGGAGATCCATTTTTTTTGTGGCAATAATAGGTGGCTCTCATTACCAAATTTGACTCTCAGGTGGCAATGCATCTGAGCTTTCTGTGGATGTTAATGTTGCCAGACCAAGCCAAGTGGGTTCTTAAGGGAACTTTTACAGTCCACGTAATTATGCGATGTGCGTGCCAACATTTTCCCATCCTGAAAATCTGCCGACCCAGCCGGGTAACACAAACACCAATCTTGGGCTTATGAGGCGGGTATGCAATACCTCACAGCAATTAAGCTGACAAAATATTTTAATGTGATTTGATTTTGAGATAAAGGAATAAATTAAACATTCACTCATCTAATTACATACTTTTATCTTTGTTTAAAAATTATTCTGCTTAGGAAAATTTAAAACAATATTGAATTAATTAAAAATTTGCCTGTAACTATTTGTTGTGCAAAAACATTCAGAATCAAGTTCAACAAGCAAAATCTAAAAGTGCATTAAAACTTTATATATAAGCATACCCTAGATATATTTATATTTTTATCACAGCATCAATTATTCAGAATTTGATAGTTATTCAGAGAACAACAAATTTAGTAAGATTTTTATTAGAAAAATAGTACATTTGCTAAGTTTTAGTATTTAAACTAAGAGAAATAATAAAAATTTCCCTAGTTTAAAAGCTGATTTAGTTTAGGCACTTGTTGCATAAATATTATTTTAATGTTTACAATATTTTTTTTATTTAAAAAATTGCTAATTATTATTGCATATAAAAGTACAAAAACTAATATGTTATACGCTTCATTTACTTGTTAATGTTATTGTTAACTGATCATAATATTTCGTAAATAAAATGTTAACTAATTATAAAAAAGTAAATGCAAAAAACATTACATGATTGCATAAGCTCTTTTAACAAGTGACTAAGTTCATTTTATGAACTTTTCTGTTAAGAGAAATATAAAAATATATAATTTCATGATATATACAAGTTTTTTTTTTTAAATTATAAATTGGTGTTTTGTAAAAAAAGACTATAAACACAAACTGGTAGATGAACAATATATCCATGAGAAAGAGGCTTTTTAGTGAAAAAGGATTACAATCATTTTTGGTGGTGGACAATTTAGGACTACTGTTGTCAAAAGAAACCACCAACTAACATAAAATGAAATAAGGATAAAAAAAATTCACATTTCAATAATAAACATGATAGTAATTTGCATATTGCATTAATCTTCAAGGTTCAATACACTGTTAAAAAAATATAATAATTCAGGAATTTGTAATTCACACTAGCTAATGTAAATAATTATAAAAGAAAGTAGTTAATTTTTAAAAAAATTTATCTTAACAGATAATGAAAGTTCTTTAAAAATTTATAAAAATATGTTTTATGCTTAGATGTCCAATTAAGTTCAAAACTAATTAAATTAAAACAGCATTGATGGATATTTAGAGAGACTATATTAAAAAAAGGAAGGTCAATAAAATTACAACTAACTACAAGATCAAGTATACAAAAGCTGTGTTAAAGATGTTGTCAAGCTGTTTGTTAGAGGCTAGTATTGGGTAGTCGAGATCATTAAACAAGCAGATTGTCCTTTTGATAATCAATTTTGTAATATCTAGTTGGTAGTATCTTTGTCAGGCTAGGATTTGTTGCACTTCAATCCCATTTAACTCTAATGAGCTGTCTACTAATATGATTTAAATTTAGAGCAGCTTAGTGTTCAACCATATTTTTTTTAAACCAAAAGAAATAATTTACCTTTTAGAGTTATAGCTTTACTTTATGGTAATTAATCAATGACTCTCGCAATAATATGCAAAATCCTCCTTTGTGCAGAATTCACTTCCATATGCTGTCAATTGTCTATCTACCAATTTTTGCATAAACTTCTTGGAATACTGTCATTGGAATAAAAAGTATTCAATTCAAATTCATCATTCCGAATCATCACTATCTCCATAATCATCAGCAGCAACGATGGGTGCTGAAACATAACCACATGGTATATTAATAATATAATACAATAAATACACAAACATCTAACTAAGATAACCAAACCATTGTATCAATTATGAATTAAACCAGTTTTGACATGTAATAATTAATCTTTCAGTATACTTTCTATTAGGTTGCAGTTATGGAGTGATTACAAAAATGGCCTAAGTTCTGGTTGTAGTCACTCTATTTTATCTACCCAGACAGTACACTGCTTTTTAAAAAGAAGCCGTACCCCATAAAATTGTCATGCTTTTATTAATTAGGTAATATCATAATAAATAAGTCTGCATGTTTTTTAAAAGGAATAACTTGCTTGTTCAAGCATAAATAAAAAACGACTGCATGTTAATATAAAATGCCAAATATGTAATCAACAGATAAAATTTAAATAATATAAACTACCATTATTAATATAAGGTTTCAGAAAAGCAGCACACGTAGAATCATTAGTAATATCAAATGCATTTTTATTTTCATTATTCTTAATTGTTGCATCAGCACCTGAAAATACAAAATCACTTGAAATATTAAATTATACATTAAGAATTAAACACAAGATAGTAATACTAAGAACTATGGTTTACCTTTTATTCATTTGTAAAGTTGTACGTAATTTTAAACCGCAAAACAATAATTGTTAAGATATACTTTGAATATTTTATAAATTGCTATTAATGTATTCTTAATTGTAAAAGCATAAGTTTCTCTAAAGTTACGTTAAATTTAACTTATATATGAAACTATATAAGATATTCAGCTGTTTTTAATTATTTAATGATATACATAAATAACTAAAATTCTACAAAAAGAGATCAAACTATAGATCAAATTTAAAAAAAACTGTCATTCTTAAAAAGGTTTTTACTGATCAATGTATTGCATGAAATTATTACCTTTGTCTAAGAGCATTTTTACTACTTCACTGTATCCCTTCCAAGCACAAGAATGTAATGGTGTATCTCCAAGTTTGTTCTAGACAAATATTATTTTATTATGAAATAGCAGAAGGCACTATATACTACAGTGAAACCCCGATTTTACGTTTCTCAAGGGACTGGGTAAAAAAAACGTAAAATGCGGGAAAAACGTATAATACGGGAAATACGTAGAATGCAAAAATTCATGCAAATTCTCACTTCCATCGCTATTGCAGCAAAGTAAAACCGTAAGACGCAATGTGGACACTTTCCCTCCGTGGCAGGAGTCTCCTTTAACAACGTAGCAGAAAAAAGAAAAGTTAGTAACAAGAAAGTAACAGAAAAGTTTTTGCATTTTTTAGTCGTCATATTTAGGCACAAAAAGGTTAGAAATGCGACCACCGCATGCTAAACAGCAACCTTCAAAGCTATAGTCTTTGTCAAACCATGATTCATGATGAGATATCGGGTTCAGAAAAAAGGAGCCTGTGGAATGAGGAAAATAGTGCTTTTTTTGGAAAAAAAATCATTTTTTACTTTCCAGGGAAAACGTAAAATGCGGGAAATTCCATAAATAACAAACTTACAATACGGGATAAATTAACATTAGAGTATACGGAAAAACTGGGACCAGATGAAAAAAACGTAAAATGCGGGAAAAACGTATATTCGGGGGACGTAAAATCGGGGTTTCACTGTATAATAAAAAATATTTTGTAATGAATATAAAGTGTCTATGATCTTCAGGTAAGTTTTCTAATGCACATTAATTTTATACAAAATTTATGTATGTAAAAATTTTGGTAGTTTCTGTAAAATTTTTATTAACACAACACTATCTGAAGGCAAACTTTTATTGATTTAAGTCTTTCATGCTTTCAAATTTTAACACAATCTAGCTAATTTATTTGTAGCTTGGAAAGGTTAGCTGTTTGTGGAGACAGTTGCTTAATAAGTGGGAGGGGGGGGGGGGGGTGTCTGCTGTAGAAGTTTTACTGTATTCTTAAGATTAAGTTTAATGAAGTTGTTAAACTTGCCTATTTTTGGAACAAAGAAAAACCAACGTTACTACTTTTAAATGATTTATTTTATAAATATATTTTGTAATTTGACAGGAACAAATACAACCTGGTTTGACAAACAGTAGATAGGGGGTTCTGCTTTGTTCTGTTCTCTTTATTAGTTTCAAGTTAGACCAAAGGACAGTTGTTCAAAGTATTTTCACACTTCAACAAGAAAACGTAGACAAAATGTGAATTGCTTGCCATCCTCGATCGTTTGCAATTTTGAAGTACTTTCTCACCATCATTAGACAATGCAGCTGCAGTTTGGATTATCCAAGTTTAGGGTTGGACTTCGATTTAATATGTGTTTTGAAGATTCCCGGGTATCAAACATCCAAATAAAAGGCGTAGCTTGTTAAACAAAAATGTATATTTCGAGCCTGGAGGCTTCTTCTTCGGTGACTCCATTTACGCCATAAATATTCCGTCAAACTTCCAAATCAAAACTTTCAAAAATACTAATTTCGAAAAATGTCTTGTGAGATTGGGGGGAAAGGGTAGCAAAGGTAGAGCAAAGTATCACGAAATATCACCAGAGGGGGAGGGGGTAAAAAATCGCCAAAATCTTATGATGTAATTTTATGGAAGCTCCCATAATGAACATTTATATTTTTATATTGTTCAAAACATCCTTCATAACAAAATGATGTGCACACCAGCTTAAAGCTTATATTATTATTGTAATTAACTCAGCTGGGTATGAAATTAGAAATCACTTACTTGAACATTTATTTCTACATTCGGGACTTTCAGTAATTCCTTGACACATTCTTCATTTCCTGCATGGGCAGCCCAATGTAAAGCTGTGCATCCTGCTTTGTCAAGTCCATTTACTGATACCTACAGAGAGTAATTATTTTTTATAATTGGGATAACGTTCTATTGTAAAATAAAAGCAAAAATTTTCAGAAGATATCTATATTTCAAATACTTGCACTTACCACACGTTTACTATGATTATCTTATCTATTTTATTAGTTGTGTACAATAACATTTTACTAAATACCAGTGTTGTATTGGAGGGAATACATAAGTTATACTACTGAGAATACCCTAGTATGCTTAGAGACAATTGTAAAAGTTCTGGTATGTTTTGAAAATAGGACCCTCACATATTTTTATAAATTTTATATTTTATTTCAGTTGATCCAAAGAAGATAAAGATGTAAAGTGTTTTGCTCTTTTATATGGGATATATTTAAAAATAATAATAATTCCTTTTTTTATAATCTTTCCTTTAAACTTCCTCCATCCCCTAACACTTCTTTAAAACTTTCATTAGTTAGGAGAATATGCACTGCTTCATTAGCGAAAAAAATTATTTTTAGTACACTTAGGCTACTTTTAAGATTAGGTTAGATTAGGTTTGAATTATCGTCGCACAAGAGCTACAGGAGGGCTATTGGCAACGGGCGTCGTATTTTAGAACTACAGTCAGGTGACGAGCCAACACCTCTACTTTTAAGAAAGCACCGTTTCAAAATATATATCAAAACGAATTTAAGAAGTATTAATTATTTATTTTTTAAAGATTTAGAATTATTTTAAATATTAATATAGACTATTCATACTTTATTACAAATGCACTCTTTCAGAAAAGTTAAATTTCCTCTTTTGGCAGCTTCATGTAATGGATGAAGAACTTCTTCAGTACTTTCTTCAACTAGTAAAAAAAAGAAGAAAAAAATGAATATAGTAAATTATTAAAAAAATAAACACAATAATATTAAAATTTCTAAATAAAGGTTATCTTTTTTTTCTTTTACTTTCAATTACCTAACATGAAATATAAAGTAATGCGGAAGAAAACTTGAAATGGAGATTTTTTGTTTTCTATACTTTTGAAGGGTGTTGATTCTAAAAAAGTGGTTTTTGAAAATTTTTGTTACGTCTGTCTGAAAGAACTAAAAAGAAGAAAGCCTGAACACTTCAAATTTGGTACATGTGCTCCTCGTACCTGTTCATAATAAGGTTTTCTAGAAAATTTCTCAAATGAAAGGGCTGCCATAGAACTAAAGTTATCAAAGTTACTTATTCAGGTAAATTACCTGTAAATGTGTATTAATTCACTAAGCAGTAATTGAAAGTGGTGTGTTTACACACCTTAAGCGTTGTTTTGCACAGTATAAGTCAGGGCTCGAAAATTATATTGCCCGACATGCCCGGGGCATGTAAAAATTCTAATCGGGCATGCATTTTTTGGCCTCACATGCCCGACCGGGCAAGTAAAAATTCCATCAAAAATACCTATATATAAATTAATTTAAATAAACATTTTGCGTTTTAATAAATCCCCAACATATCCATTTGTTGCTTCTTGAAAATGGATAATTTTAATCTTAAGTCGAAATTAGTTACTTCACAATGTAACTGCTTAAAAAAAATTTACGTGTCCAATCACGCATTTTAGTTTCAGCTTTTGTTATTTTTGCCAAACTCATGCCTGGGTACAGCTTTCTTTCCCCTCCTCCCCCTTTCGCTTGGGCATGTAAAACTTTTGAGATTTTTCTAGCCCTGGTATAAGTATTCACAGTTAATAAAAAAAATCTCTAAATAATAAACCAACACAAATATACGATTCTTATGTACTAGATTTTGAATGTACTAGAATATAAAAATTTGTACCGTAATTGCTTGGAATGAGACCAACTTTCCCTTGACAAGATGCTTTCCACCAATTTGCATTGCTCTTGATATCCAATATGTATAGATTATCTCCTTCTTCAAAAGATAGCTCATCTGCCTATGAAATTAATATAGCATCTTAGAAATCAAAGAACAACTATAAATAGCATCTGGTAGATAACAAATAGAAAGTATACATAAAAAGCATTTTTTTCCTACTTACTTGCTGAGCAACATAGCGATAGAGTGCTCGAACAACTTTAACATGACCTAAAACATAAACATTAAAAATGAGGAAAACGTATTGGCAAATACAATACCAAAATACTTTAACACAGTTTTTATTTTTCAAAAAAAATCGTTTACTTGAGATATTCATATTTCAAAGACAAAATCTGTATACATGTTTACTGAAAACAAAAACCAGATTTGTCAGAATAGTCTATTCCAATCCGAGATTTTTGCTGTTTAGAACCCAAAGAAGATAGCCCATAATGTGGATCAAACTACATTTCCTTAAAGCAGTGCTTACTTTTTCGAGGTGGACTATTTGAGGGTTTAAAAATTAACATCACACAGGAGAACAATCCAAAGGTTTAAGAAGTATACCTCAAATTTCAATTTTTCCTCATCAAAATTTAATGCAAGTAATTGTGTTTTATTGGAACCAATAAAATCCAAACAGATGTGCATTAGTAGAATTGGCATAACGTAGAATTAACATCTAGAGACAGTACTGCTATGAGTCAATGTACCAACTCAATGAAAACTCATGACACAGCCAAAAGAGGAATATTTTTTAGCTTATTAGATGAAGCTTATCGTACTAGTTATATTGTTTATATTTACAAAATGTCATTAATTGAGATACAATAAAAGAACCATTTATAAAGTTCACCTGGTTTAGGAACAGGTTTCGGTGGTGCAGGCCGAGCAATTCCAGACATTTCTTTTAATGCAGGCAACAGTATTTCGTTGAAAAATTGCTTTGATTTAATTAAATACCAATTTGATTTAAAAAATTCAAAAGTACTTGAACCCGAAACAAAACAAACATTACATGATTGATGATTTCAACGATTCCGATGATTAGAGGCATGAACAGCTGGATACTCTTATTGGTTATAATTCACACGTGATCGCAAAGTTTGCTACCGAATTTGGCTACAAATTACTCTTATGGCGATTTTAACTAGTTTAGTTTTCCAGAAAACGGGTTGAAAGTCGACGCTGACAAATTTTATTAATAAAAAAAATTTCAATACTGTCAGGTGACAGGTATACAAAGGTTTTAATTGGTGTAATGATACATTGTTACACCCGCTAATTGCTAAATTAATTACACAAAGGTCATAAACATTAATTTCTATAGGAATCAAAATGTTTAATGTTATCATTTTATTAATAGCTCTTTTTAAAAATGCTTCGTTAAGGTCATTAAGAAATATCTGGGTTATACTATTTTAGCTTTATATAACTTATGTTTTTTAAATTTATGCGAACCGGAGTTTCCGAGAAAAGTCTTCTCGAAGGAGGTTGTAAACCAATATATAGGGGATATATATGCGGGATATGAAAATGCGATGAACTCCTTTTTTCCTCAAACTGTTTTTAAGGAGAGCATGGGTATGGCAATTTAATAACGACATTTAGGTCATAGAGAAGTGTTTGTATAAAATTTATTAGATTCTTAATATTTTTTAAATTCAAAACCTATACGGCGGGGGAGAAGGCTGTTGGCCCCTTACAAAACCCCATGAGAAAAATTTACTAAGTTAGGAGATTGAAGAATTTTTAGTTAGTCTTACCAGATTTGTTCTCAGATTCTCACGTTAACAGGTTCCATTTCCAAAAAAAAAAAGATCCATACAGCCAATACAAAAATAGATTATCGTAATTTTTCTGAAATAACGAGTTCACAATCTGAGGCTCTACTGATTGTTCTGAAAACGAAACTAACAGTAACCTTGGCTCCTTTGGCTACTAAAATATCTCACTCTATAGTAACCTTTAATTTGACCAATTAGAGTATTCGGCTGATCTTGCTTCTAAACGATTTTTCAAAATAGTTTTGTCACTGGACCAGGAATTGAAATTACAAAGCATAACTGATAGTGTTACAATTCCACAAGGAAGCTGGGGGAAGTAAAGAGTAAACAGTCAGAAAACTTCAGACCAGACTTCCTACTACCAAAAATTAATTGGTTTCTAAACATTGCGAAATATTATTTTTGTTTCCGAAATTGGTTATTTAATGCGGTTATTTGCGTTGTATGAGTTATCTCAACAATACTTTAGGAATAGTTTATCTTTTCATGCTTCGTTTATCAACAGACACATATTTACCATGTCTGCTAACATAAAGTTTTTAAGGTAAGAACAGAACTATGCAATTGTTATTGAAAATATTAGTTGCAAGTGTGATGTGAGTGAGAGAGAAAAAGACAAGGTCCGGTCTCATCCCTGTCACGATTTAGCAAATAAAAATTTCTTTCCAACGAGTGGAAACGCACAAATTCTGTATAATAGTTCAAATTCAACTGCAATGCAACTTGACAGGTATAGACAACATATTAGGATTTTGTACAGCTATGATAAAATGAACGGTCTTTTCATTGGCGAGTTTAAAAATTTAAAGAAGGTTTGCTGTGTCGATCAAGTTCATGAATTCTGAAATGGAATGTTTACCACATTTAGGAATTTTTGTTACTTGGCAAAGGAACTCAAATCGCCAAATATAGTAACAGTAACCATTATGTATCATTGCTATTCTTAGGTTTTAACCAAGACCTGTTCCAAAGTAGTTAAGTTATAAAGAAATGTGTAGATCTACTCTAAAAGTTACACAGATCTAGGTAAAGATTTTTTTTTACAAGATACGTATAATGCACTATAAGGGAGATGTGGGAATAAATTAAAATATGCAGTATATTAAGCAATAAATCAAGTATGAAATAGTATTGTGTGGAATAATATTTCACATACATTTTTCAAATGTTGTTTTTTAATATACAATCAAGCTTTTAGATTGAGTCAGGCCTGAATTTACCAAGGCCTGACTCATTGGTGACTGTCCTTTTGCAACATATCTGTGTCGAGGCCTTATACTTTTTATATAAGGCCTCAACAAGAGCTGTATGTTACAAACTGTCATCTGTTATGTTCGGCAGCACTAATTATCTGAAGTGGTGCAAATTAAAGCAAACATATTTTTTTTTATGACAGTTAAAAATAGCTATTTTAGAACAGTAAATCATTGCCAGTTAAAAATATAACTGGAAAATTTAATAATCAAATAGAAATATATAAATTTCAGTTGTAGGTACCATCATTCTAAATAGTACTTTCTCTTGCTGGATGCAAGCAAGAATGATTTTTGTGGGGATTAGCTAGTTACTAGTTAAACTTGTTGGTTAACTTAGAAGTAGTTAAATATTACCACCACTTCTAAGAACCTGTAGTCTTGTCCAATTTGTTCAGCTAAGTGTTTCCCAAACTTGAATGTTTACAAGGTGGGTCATCATAACCCCCTTTCCCGACAATCATATCTATGCAATTTCCTCAATAGATGATTGACTAGAAGCAAAAATGAGTACGTTAGAATAATATTTAAGAAAAAGAGCGAAGCAACTCCCAATACTCCCATACTTGTACCTCTTATTTTTTAATTACTAATTTAATGTTTTCACAGTTATTTTTAGTTTTTTATCCTTCTCCTCTCTCTAGAAAAAAAATTCTGTCTGTGCCTCAGTTGAGTGTTAATTTAATTGAGGTTAAAATTATTGTTTAAATTTATGGTTTTTAATTTTTTTAATTTGCAGACTTATCATTTTATACTTGATGCTGTTGACTTAAGTTTTAGTACAATACTCTTAATTTTTTTATAATTTTTAAATTCCTGTATTTTTCTGCATATTGCGTCGTGTGACTTAAAAAATGTAAACTGGCAGCAATTGTACATGAACTAACTCATTGTGCATTCTGAAACTTTCGACACTACAGTCCACACCAATATATACTTTTTGCCAAAAAAAACCCCACTTCCTCTCCTTCCGAAACTGGCAAACTGCATCAGTCTTTTCTCTCTTTTTTTTTTTACCTATTAAATTTTAATATTGTATGATGCTTGTTTTGAAGCTTTGCCTCTTTCTTGCATGTTTCTTGACCTCAAGAAAATTTGGTAGGAATTATTTTGCTGTGTATGTCTATTTGTGAGGCTTTTGATACCAGTCATTTTTTTACTAAAGAAGGTTTAATTAGTCAAGGTATACTTAAGAGAATGCATAAAGAGGCACTGATTTTTGTTAGAAAAAACTTTGGTTCGATCTATACATGCCACAGTTAGTTCACATGTTTGAATCCATGTTTTAGTAAACTAAATTTTCAAAGAGGTTACCTTCCTTAATGATTTTCAGCCCAGTTATCAAAAAACTTAGATGACAAAAATTCTACAAAAAAGCAAGGAAATATTCCATTAATACGCAAAAATGCAACGTTAAAATAATAACTATGTTGATAAAAAGTGTTTTTTTATTTAATTCAGTTTTTAAAATATAATATTTGGAAAAAAATCGCAAAGTCACCCTTTTTACTTAAAAATAAATAAGTTTTAAAAGAAGTAGAATTAGCCTATTTTCTTGTTACTTAATATTTATTAAATTTCTAACAATACGGATAGAAAGACTATAAAAAAAAAGAGGATAAAGGGAAAAAGTATTTGATGTCATATCTTTCCAACAAAAAAGAAATTCTAAAATCTAATGGTTGGAACTGAAATCAAAACATACCATCAGCGAACGGATGGACAGAGAAGCACACAGTCGACGGACAAAAAGTATAAAAAGATAGTTCAGGTATCATCTCTTTTAAACAAAGAAAAAAAAAGAACTTTTAAAATCAGACGATTTAAATGAAATTTTGAAGGGAGGTTCGCATGGACGAACGGAAATCGCTGCGATTTCAATAACGATCCAGTTTTTTTTAAAAAGTAATTTGAATAAAAAAAAAAGGAAATTGGGTTAAAAATGTATGAACACGTGTTTTTTTTAATTAAAACCCGTTAAAATAATTAAATGTTACAGTTGCATAAACATCTAGTTTTGTAATTCTATAAGGCTAACAGAGGATTTCGAAATTGCTGAATTTGTTTTTGAAAAGTATCCTAAAAATAACTGTTGAAAACTTTATAGTTTAATTCGAATTTTTATAACATTCTAACTAGTAGTTTATAACTTTCATTATAATATTTTAATATGTAATTAATATGCTATTTTATTTTGCATACTTCCACAGACTGATATTTTTATTTCAACACCTGAAAACTTACTAAAATTAAATTTTTTAAAAATTATTTTACAAGTTTTACTATTTAAACAATTTCACTGAAGCATTAATTACTAATTAGTATAGCATATAGAAAATAAAGCCTTCAGGCTTATCTTTCAAATAAGAATATTGGATTGGTCTCTCAGAAATTGTTTTATAATTTATTTTGAAAAAGAATTATAAAAATAAATTCAAAATAATTTTTATTAAGTTTACAGAGTATTAAAAAAGTAATTCGTTAGACAGGCAATTCATAGGACTTTAATTTTATTTGCAGTGCTAATGTTTTAGTTGAATTAATTATATATATCTATTTTTTACAAAATTTAAAATGTAAAAAAATCAATTTTAAATTTATTTAAAATGATTTATTACAGTAATTTTAGTATTTTTAAAACTATTTTTGATTTTTTTTTAAAAAATCAGATATGAAGAGTTCACGGAAAGAACCACTTGATTTTTTAGGCGTCTTACCTTATGTGTCTGCTTGGACATTGGCGACAGGAAACCGATTTTTCTTTCGGTTCTTCATTCGCGCTACAAACGTGTCCACTGATCTCAGGCGTGAATCAGGGTCGCCGCGAAAGAAAAACAAAGGAGTAACTGGTTTCTTTATACCATTTTAGGCGATTTCTCGCTATCATTGCCAAAGATGCCTATTGAGGAAAGCCTTCTACGAAATCAAGTGGTTTTTCCCTTGTACTCTTCATGTAACACGACACTTTGAACGATTGTTTAAAAGATTTAGTTGCTGCAACTACTAATTCCACGTTGATATCCTTTGAATTTTTGCTACAAATTAATTTATGTTAAAATTTTACAAATTTGCTCTATACGATTTTTTAAAAATAGTTTATAAACAATTAACACTTTTCAAGAAAGTGTTGCGTTGTATGCCTACTCAGGGGTCGTTTTGTCACATGACTGTGGTTCTAAATTACGACGCCCGTCACCAATAGCCGTCGTGTAGGTCTAGTACGACGATAATTCAAACTAAACTAAACATAGCTTCGTTCGATTTTCTCAAAGGCGGGTGGAGAGTCGCTTTTCTAAACATACCTCGTTTGAGGTTAATTACAAGTGCTTTATATGTATCGATTTTTTTTAATTTAATCAAATTTTTGCCTCTATTTTATTCATTTTTGTGGAAACTCGGTTATTTTTTGTTTACTCGCTTGCTATGTTGAAATCGAATGTTGAAATAAAAATCGAATGTTGAATGTTGAAATCGAATGTTGAAATACTCGAATGTTGAAATAAAAATCTTTTATTTGTTTTAGTTGTTTCTGGATTGTTATGTCGAGACAAAAGTACTGTTTAAATGAAAATCCTATTATAAAAATTCAAAATTATTAGCAATTGAGATTAAAGAATTGCGACCGCACAGAATCTAAAAAATATTTATTAAAACATAGGCACAGTAAGTATACTTATCAGCAGGTTATTCGAAACCCTAAACTATTCAGAAAAAAGTTTATATTTATATTTAATAATAATTTTTGTTATACGTATATCTAATTTTCTCGCTATACCTTTGTCTAAAAACTCATATTTCTTATTGTTATATAAAAGTTTGAATTTGGGATTTTTTTTTCCAATTATGATATCCAATTTCTTGTCATTATCTTCATTAAAAGGAATATACATGATTGATCTCACCGAAAATTTGCAATTTTGATTATGACCAGTTACACTTTTAACAATCCGAACCCAGTCCAAACCCAAGTGGGTGGGGGAAAAAACGGAACAGCGAAACTCACTACGTTTGGAAGAAAACCACACGCGGGAATGGGGAAGGAAAATGTTTTCGAGGTTTACACAAAATTTCCATTTGAAGTTTTTAACCCCATCGCAATGCTTGCATTATAACTTATATTCAATGTTAGGTTTTTGAATGAAAAAATTTATGTTTTTACAGTTTTCGAAAATTTAGAACTCCTAAACTGAGAGAAAATTAGAGGTGTGTAACACTACGTGACTTTCAATTGTCACTTAATAAATGAATGCACATTCAGGGTAGACTGACCAGTGAGTGAATCGGCCCCAGTGAATGAACATTTGGTAAAAATAATTAAAAATAAGGAATGAAAATCATTCCACTAGATGGATTGACAACACTGACTTCCTCCCATCTTGTACGAAGCTATCTGACATCTGGTTGGTTGGCATGGTCATTATGTCCTGGTGTTTATTCAATGGCAAACGCAGCACCTTAAACGTTCATTCAGTGGTTAATCTACCCTACTAAAGGTTATATGGCTGCTATCATTGGCGTTTGAGATTTTTTTTTCTCAAACATCTTATTATGATATTCGACAGGAACTGTGAACTTGTGCACCAAAATTGAAGTCTGTATATGTTCTCAGCTTTCAAAAATACCTTTAAATCTTAAATGAATTAAATAACAGTTCCCATTTGCGATAAACACAAAAACCTTATTATGACCTCTGGTTTGGCAAATTGGAAATCTGTAACTCCTTTAGTTCGAGCTGCAGAGTGGTTTCTGACAGGTGGACCGATTTTCATAAACCACTTTTTAGAATCAGCACCCTCCAAATCGTGTAGAAAACACAAAATCTCCATTTCGGATGTTCGAATCCATCTTTCATTACCTCACATTTCATATTAGAAATTTGAAAGTAAAAATTGAAGTTTTAAAAATGTCGACTGGTTAATTGTTGTAAATGAAGAAAAATTATCGAATCAATATAGTGATGGACTTTAACTTAAATGTTTACTGGTGCTATTATTGCTATTATTATGCTGGTACTACTACTATTTTTCGTAATATTAAAAAAATTGAAACTCGGCTTTCATTTAAATCTTTATCTACTGACGGTACTGAATAAGGCCGCAGTTTTGCTTTTCATATTGTTTATTTGGTGGGTGAAAATGGGGGCAAGGTGGAACCTTTTGATTGACTTGTACGGTTTTAACACATGAAAGTCTGCAAAGGTAAATTCTCCAGAAAAATTTAGCTACAACTTTAAAATAGGCAACGGCAAATAATTAAAATTAATTCTTAATTTCGTGCATAAAGGGTTAATAGATAAATATAAAATATAAAATATAGTAAACGTTTGAGAGTCGAAATGAGCTCACATTTTGGTGCCTATCAGGTATCTGTCAGCCTCGTTACTTGACCGTGGTTTAAAAATTAATCATTGAATATTGAAGCTCTATCACAATGTTAAACCAAACCAAGTGAACATACATTTATTTATCCATACCTTACAAAAGAAATCGTTTTGAAGGACCCATGTCTTTTCGCCTCTTGAAGTCCGGAAGAGTAATACGCAGTCGCGTGCACTTCTTTTGTTTGATTTCTGCCTTTTAAAGTCGCTAAGCAACGTGCTCCCCCCCACTCGCATCTCAGTCAAACGACGATCGAGGCTTTCAGATTTTGACGTCCATAAAGATAAATATTCGTCTGCTGAACGATGGCATCTACCCCCTCTCCCAAGAAATGCTCCAGGTTCTCCTTTAGGCGCAAGAAAGATGAGTCTGGAAGTAGAAATTTGAGTCTTCTCGTTGAAGAGCCTAAGTTCATAAGGTACTTTGATTTGTTTTTATTCGTTATAAAAATATGTTAAAACTGATAAGAGTTTGCACGAACAAAGATGAGCCCACTTTTATCTTGGAGGTACATGGTATTTTTATGATTATTTTAAAAATATACAATACTTTTGAAAGTTTCAATAACTCAATTTATATTTTTATTTTATGCATTGCATTATTTAAAAAAATATAGTTCGAGATGGGGAATTTTTTTAGAATAGTTTTATCAAATTTCAGAATCTAGATGATTTTTATTTTGAATTGAGTGGCAGAGAAATAACCTGTCGAAATTCGAACTTAAATTTAACTCTACTCGGGCTCTGCATTTTTTTTTATTTTGTTAATAACTACTATGTCACAAATATAATTTATGTTCTGAGATTTATTACAAAAAACATATTTTATATCTGTGTTACAGGAACTTTCGGCAAAATACTTTTTGATTTGATAGTATTCAAATGTAGTAAACCCATGAGAGAAATCCACAAGTGCTTCAAACACTTTTTTCTTGTTCTCTTTCGTCTAAACTTGTTTTTTTTTTTGTTAGAAAGAAGAACTTTCTTTTAAAACTTTTTGTCTGTCTGTCCGTACACTATAAAACATTCAGTTGTTTTTACGGGGGGGGGGGGGGATAGTTTGGTGTGCCAGCCGAAAAATTCTGGATAATACACAAAGAATAAAGTTATCAAATAATAAGATTGTGGTATGTCAAAAAAAAATCTGTGATCCTAAGGAGCCAGGCGCACTGGTCACTATACCATGCGGCCACTGATGTAGTTTACGTGCTTCATTTTTTTTCTTCATAATCAACACAGAATAATCTACTGATGCTCGAAAAAATTCGAGGAGCTCATGGTTTAAAGAAACCATGATTAATGATTCCATTTAGAATCTCGCGCTTGCGAGTTTTTCTTTCTTACTAAGTTAAGCTCGCACTTATTTATCGTTAGATAGAAGAATCATGTCTATTGAAGAATTAAATTATTTTGTTCAAACTGAACTTTTTTACTGGAAAAGTACTTAAAGTAAATAATTTTTTTCACTATGCACATATAAACGTAAAATTATATCATATTTTACAGTGCACGCTTTTTTAAACGTTTGTCTATCTGCCTTTTACGTTTCAACTTCAGTTCTAGTTTCGTTTTCTACTGTAAATATTTATTATTATTGAATATGCACATTATTATTTTATTTGTTGTTATTATATACATATTTTTTATTAATATTATTATTTATATTTTTAATTAAATCAGGAATTGCACTGATGTATAGTTAAGAACGGTGACTTGTATATTGGTTAGCAAAAACCATTTGGATATTATATTCCTCTGATAGTGATACCAGCATTATTTTTTAAAGTTAGAAATCCTACTGAATCCCGTTTCTTTTTGAGAAGTACAAACTCCACGTATGTACAGAAATATTTCTCAATATTTCCATTTGTAAACATAGAAGTTACACAACAATTTCTAGAATCAAACCAAATTCTGAAATATTATTAGAATCCAGTGGAGTAAATTTAACCAAGCATTAAAATTGGCAATAAAAGTTTTTAAATACACAAAAAAAAATTGAATACTAATATATAAATTTGCAACACTACACATTAAACTAGTGTGATTTTTCGTATTTATGCTTAATTTTCGCTTGCGATTATATTTCCTTTAAATTAAAAAATATCCTATTCAATTACAACAATACATAATGCTATTCCTATGAAGAAATTGTCTCACGCTTTGACCTACCTCCTCGACCCGTTTGGATTCGAATTTCAAAAAACTGTTTAAAAAATATTATTTTCAGGACAAAAAAAGTAAGCCCCTAAATATTGGTATTTGAACCTCGAATAGTTTTAGCTGGATTTTGATACGAGACTCAGTCAGGATTTCTTCCTCAATAACTTTTTCCGTAGTGTCCGTCCATCCGCACACGAAGTATTAAGGGGGGATCATAGTTAACAAAAACCAAAAAATCGAATTTTTGAAACCAGTATTTTCTGATAGATGGAAGCCCAATCTATCGAATAAGACCAATTTTGTATCGATCGGTTAATTATTTCTTACAAAAAATTAAAATTATAAAAATAAACAAATGTGCCACGCCTCCTTTGAATTACTAATTGTATGCTTGTACTATTTATGTATTACATTATAAAATCTGAGTTTTTTTGCGTTAATATTTGAAAACTATTCACTGGCTCAATGTAAAAAAAAATTCCTAACGATTTACGTGAAATTCGGTTAACAAGAAATGTTTCGGTGGTTATTTCGAGTTCGTGTTAACGGGATCGACTGCATTTGTTTTTCGCGTTTTTCTCAAAACTATAATTTTCAACACTTAGGTACACTTTTCTCCAAATCTATTGAATATTTTTTAATAATTTTTTTTGTGTGTTATAAAACCATTTTAGATCTATTTAAGATACCTAATTTAGTCTTACAAATTAAAAAAAAATATTTCATTATTTCACACTTTTCATCGTTGAAAATCAGAATTTTTATGAATGTGGAATATAATGTTTTTAAAATAGAATTTAAAAATTATTTTAGGCAAAAAAAATAGGTGACTTGATTAGATCTAAAATATTTTTATAACACACAAAAGAAATTATTAAGAAATATTTAATAGATTTGGAGAAAAGTGTACCGAAAAAATACTTGTATTTTTGAAAATTCGTAATTGTATGTTTCAAAAGATGTCTTTTTTCAAAAATAATAATTTTTAAAAATAAGATTCTTTGGTGTAAATATAATAATAAAAGTGCAATTTAAAATTTGGTACAATTTTTTTTATTGTACCGTAATTTTTAAATGATTTAGAGCCTTTCGAAATCAATACTAAGAATTGGTCATTTTTGCTGTCGCTAACTATGATCCCCCCTTAATACGAATTGTTTTAGTATTAAAGTAACATAAAAATAGACTTTATTATACACCTTGCCAACGTACGCTGATAATAATATATAGATAGATATTTTGTAGAAAGATTTTACACCAGATATCTAGTACCTATATTTTATAAACCTTTTCCGTATAGTGTCCGTCCATCCGCACTTTCATAATAAGAATTTTTTTAGTATTCAAGTAACAGGAAAATAGACTTTATTATACACCTTGCCAACGTACGCTGATAATAAATAATATATAGATAGATATTTTGTAGAAAGATTTTACACCAGATATCTGGTACCTATATTTTATAAACTTTTTCCGTAGTGTCCGTCCATCCGCACTTTCATAATAAGAATTTTTTTAGCATTAAAGTAACAGGAAAATAGACTTTATTATACACCTTGCCAACGTATGCTGATAAAAAAACCCAAGTAAAACGCGCAATGATACTGGGCAATAAAAACTGGGCCTCAGCCGATTCAAACGAAACAAGAAAAATAAGGAGGGCACCAGCGTAGTAGCTCAGAGTGGTTATAGTTCATTCAGAATTATTTGTTCTGCTTGAAATACTATTCTTTAAAAATCGCATTCAATCAAAATATTTAGAACAAGTATGCCTTTGTTTAGAAAACTCCCCATTTTATATATGGGTATACAGTAGTTTGTAATGTTTAAAAAATTTTCTTTGATAATTTTGTTTGTATAATTTTATGTGTTTTGTCTGTATGAACTCTGGGGACCCTTGGCAGCCAAGTTATATTAAATAAAGTTTTTCTTGCTTAAAAAAATCAATCATTCCTATTATTCAATTGTCCAGTTTCTGAACAATTGAATGACGTTATGTACTGTCATAACTTCAAGAATAATTAGCCATGTCAAACTACTATGACACAGGATTCATAGCATATAAATAGATCAATTCTTTGCATAGTCAACGGATACTAAAACTTTTTATTAAATTGAAGTCCCTTTGTTAATATTTTTCTGTATTCCTTAGTCAAGAAGAGGCTATAAAGATAGACCAGGAGCTCTTCGACGAGTACAAATTCAGTGTCGATCAGCTGATGGAGTTGGCAGGCCTGAGTGTCGCAACGGCCATTGCTAAGTCGTATCCCGTGCAAGACATGGGGAGGAAAGGGACGCTCTTGGTTGTCTGCGGCCCAGGAAATAACGGAGGAGATGGCCTAGTGTGTGCTAGGCACTTAAAACTGTTTGTAAGTACTAGAGTGTTTGGTGTTTTAAAGAAAACCCTTTACTTCGATTATGGTTTTTAGATAAATAAAAATTGCTTTGATATATAGCTCGAGTGCGACGTTTGTCTAACCAGATCAAATGTATCAAGAAACTAAAATCCACAATTTTCAATTGACTTCAACTATGGGCACCTATTTAACCAAAAAATTTTTTTGAAACATAATAATTAGTTGACCCGAGTATGGCTATCTATACATTTTTTTAGCGACCCATATAATTCACAATTTTAAAAATGATTGATAGGGTAGACTAACCAGTGAATGAACGTTTAAGGCGTTCAGTGGATGAACACCAGGATATAATGACCAGGACAACCAACCATTGCCAGATAGCTTCCTACTACATGGGTGGAAGTCAGTGTTGCCAATCCATATAGTGGAATGATTTTCAATCCTAATTTTTTAAAATTATATTTACCAAATTCTATAAATCGATATCGTTAAGTGTTTTCGATTGTATTTAGTAAGGAAAACACATTCTATGATTTCTTAACGGTTAAACTTCTTAATCTGGCAGAAGGAGCACTGAGTATTTTATACCCAAATGATTTTTTTAGAATTAATATCCCAATGTATCTAATTATTTTCAAAGTGGTGCCAAACCTTTTTTAGATTTCATTAGAAGACCACTCTATCAACTTGAGTTCTAAATTTGTCTACGGCAAAGATACCCCTAAAAATATAATCATTATTGAAATTTATCGTCAATAGCCCTCACTTGCTCCCGGACTAAGGCACATTAAGGTTAAATCCAAACATAAGAATGGATGTCTACTCTAAAATCGAAGTGATTTCATAATGATTAATGTTCGGAAGAGTTATACTACGATCCATTTTTGATGATTTTTTGTTTGTAAAAGTGCCTCCCTGCCCTCTCTATTCCACTGAAAATATCAATTATTTTTTAATAAAATTAGTGGGGCAAATGAAGTTAGTCGGTACCACAGGCCCTAATGGAAACCTAATGCGATCACTCGCTGCTAAGAAAAGATATTGATTGATAGTCAACCCTAACCTGTAACGTTGAATCTTCGGAGTGGCGAGCATGTAAAAATAGATTCCATATTCCAAGCATGATTATAGTCTATTTTTATGTGCTTGCCTTTCAGATTTTTCCCTCACATTCTGATGAAAAAGCACATTCTTGCGTTGAATTCTTTTTAAAGATTTGTATTTTTTGTTGTACTAATAAAGAGTAACTAATAACGAAGTTGTATACATTGATAAAAATTTGGTGGTATATCGTCACTTAAGTTCCCACATGTGCTATCTCACTTTGCACAACGGATAAGATTTACTGTACGGTAACCCTTGGCGAAGCTTTCCAACATCGCTCCAAAAGTCCGTATTCTGGCGACATTTGACTTCACGCTCTCTATACTGCGCTAATAAGTAATGGTCAGATAGGGTTGCCGGAAAATGTCATCGTTGCGAACTCAAAGAATTCGACTGATTAGTCGAAGTCAGTCAGGTTGCCGCAAAAAATTATTTATCCCCAAATCCGAAAAATCGCGCCATGGGTTACCGTACAGTAAATCTGATCCGTTGTGCAAAGTGAGATAGCATGTATGGGAACTTAAGTGATGATATTTAATTTGACTACTTTGGGCATCCGGTTAGTCATATACCCCTAGACGTTCTTTCTTAGTTCTGCTTTGGTATAGCCGAACAGCTTAGTTGATAAAAACGTTGTCGCATAACTTGATTCCAGCTGATTATGAATTGGGTCCTCGGCGCTGTCATTTTGTAAACATGACATAATGAGCGATTTGAAAATTAAAGAAAATACTCAGCTATTCCAAATACAGTAGAAGGGCTGGGGAGCCCAGTCGGTTAAGCACTCGCTTAGCATGCGGAAGGTCTCAGGTTCGGGTCCGGGCATTGCCATAATAGCTGCCGACCTATAAACGGCCCGTGCAGCCGAAAACGTCCGACGAATAATACCCCGTGTAAGGGAGTGCACGTTAAATATCCTTCAAAGTCCTAACGCTGCGTACGATGTCGCCCTTAACGGTTGCGTTGGGTGGCTATTCAGGTGTTGGCTCGTCACCTGACTGTGGTTCTAAAATACGACGCCCGTCGCCAATAGCCCTCGTGTAGCTCTAGTGCGACGTTAATTCAAACCAAAAACCAAATACAGTAGAACCTTGATTATCCGATTTAATTGGGTCCGGAGGTAGGTCGTATAATCGAAAACTCCGGATAATAGATTAGATAATATTCATTAAATAGTAAACTCATAGTAAGTACAGGGTAGCGCCGTAAGTCCGCGGCCCTTAAATTCGCTAACGTCCGAAATCCGCGCTGGCTTTGCAGTTGTAAACATTGAATTTTTTATTTTCTAATTATCTCTGAAACTGAGACTTCCTGGTAAAAAGAAAGTGCTTAACCCTCTAATGCATACTGTTGCCATATGGCAACAAGTAACATAATCCACTTTATTCTATTAAAGTAGAGCTCCCTCTCGACAAATCTGTGTTATTTCTTCTATTACATTCCATTTTTAAGTTTTAGTTACTAATAACCCTCATAGATGACAGTAGTAAAAGTGTATTCAAAATTAAAGTGTGAAGTTATTAACTGTTGTGAAATTACGTCTTTGGCAGTATTCAAAGTCTTATAATATTCTAAATGCAAATAACTTGTTTTGAAACAATAATTATAGTTCAAGAGGGTTATTTTAAAATATATTTAGTAGTTTTCTACTCATTCTAATCTTATCAAAATTGAAATTTTGTAGTTGGTTTTTGCCATATCGCAAAATATTTTTTAAATTAAAATTATTTAATTTCTAATGCAGTTAATTTTTTTTAGTATTTTTCCCATAATGTATGAGTATTAAAGATACAAATAAATTTTTTCGGGATGAAAAAAAAATCATGCATTACAGGTTTAAACAATTTCTATTTTTAAAAAATATATATCCGAGCTGAGTTCTGGGCAACGAGCTTATTCTTGGTTTTATTATAGATGGGAGTCTCACGATTTTAGAAAATTCTGGGAGTTTTCCGAAAGTTTAGGATTGGTCAGAAATTGGCTTTTACTTTTTTGAGTTGCCGAAGTTTTGTTATCTTAAAATCAGCGCAGTTCATAAACGTCAGAATTTCCCCATTTTAGAATCACCGAAAAAATTCCGATTTCAAAATCGCCAGAGATTCCCTATGTTTGAAGAGCGGAAGTTTACTGATTTCAGTATGGTCGGAAGTTCTTCTCTTTAGGATCGTCAATCTATATTGCATAATTATCAAATAAATGTTACAATAATTCAATCGGTGTTACATAAATTTCTCATTTAAACCTTCCCTCTCGAATAACCCTAGTACATTCATGAATACTACATCGTTGTTTTCCTGCACTTAAACTAAGTCAAAGGTAAAACAACTTCAACAGGAGAAAAATGAAGTCCGAGTAGACCTGTTTTTGTATTGCTAAGAAGCCCAATAACAGACAATTCGTACATGCGCGCGATGCTTCTCTTTCACTTGTAATTTTTCTTTCTGTTGTAAGAGTAGTTTTCTTATTTTCCGTAATAAATAATATTTATTTTGATATCTTTTTAAACTGAAAATCAAACGAAAGTTTATTTCCAAAAATATTTATTTCAGGGTTACGAACCAACTATCTTTTATCCAAAGAGAACTAATAAGACTTTATATGAGAATTTAACTACTCAGTGCCAAGAAATGGATATACCCTTCCTGTCATTTCTACCAGACGTGAAATTAATTGACGATTCCTACAATTTGGTAGTGGACGCTCTGTTTGGCTTCAGTTTCAAACCACCTGTTCGGCCAGATTTCGAAGACTGTATGAAAAAGCTGAAGAACTTAAGCATTCCCGTTTGCAGCGTGGATGTTCCGTCAGGTATTTTATACATTCTATATTTTACTTAATAAAAATACTAAATTTCGTAATTTAATACTAAATTTCGTATTTTTTTTAAAAAATTTCGTTCGACGTAAGTTGCTATTTACTAGTTTGGTTTATTTTGTTACTGCTAGAGACGTCTCTTATATAGTAGGATTTATTTTAATAACGTGTTAAAATATCAAAACAATATAAACTTAACATAAAACCCCAGTGTTTTTATATTTATGTCATTGAGTATTCAATTTTTGATAGGCAAAGGAGCCGAATAATAACAAACCCTTTAAAATATTTTTGAAAAAACTTTTCCCATCGGGAGCTGACGACATGTCTACAAGCGCTTAAAAATCATTTTTCTGAAACTTTATCTTTGTTGCCCGGTCTCTGTTCCCGCGTAAGCAGACAAATTTTACGATTACTGATAGGCTCTGATTGATTGGGATGTTGATTTACCAACCAATCAGTCGTCGTAAAAGCGGTCTGTATTCGCTTGGACAGGACAAAGCCGAAAGTAACAGCATTACTTGACTGTGATTTCTAAACTACGACGCCAGGCATCAACAGCCCTCGTATACAGCGACCGACTTACAACTTTAAGGGTCCTGGGCACAAACAAATTTGGGAGCCTTAAACATACCGCTATAAAATATTCCTGTGTATTTTCTATATTTCAGTGGTTACCAACAGAAAATAGCTGATGTAATTTGCTTGGAAAGCATGCTTAATCCCCCCAAAATAAATATTTTTTGTGATTTGATTAATTCTGTGGGTTCAAACACAATTTTATAGTCAACTTCTGTTCATGAATTTAATTTTTTTTCTCATACTTCATATTATAAAGTTAAGTTTTGGGGGCAGTTATATTGAGCATCAATGCTCTTGAAGAAAGTTTGGGGGCCATCTTAAAGTGGGGGCTCTGGGCACGTGCCCCGTTTGCCCTGCTGTAAATCAGGCCCTGCTCGTATAGCTGTATGCGACGTTAAGTCATCTCGCAGTAACTGTTTATTTTCTTTTTATTCACTTCCCAGGTTGGGACGTAGAAAGCGGCGGAGAAGACGGCCTCGAGCCGGAGTTCTTGATATCCCTCACGGCACCAAAGCAATGCAGCAAGTTCTTCAAGGGGAAATACCACTGGCTTGGGGGGCGTTTCGTGCCGCCCAGTCTCGCGTCCAAGTATGAGCTCAATCTTCCCGCCTATCCCGGCACAGAGTGTTGCGTGCGTCTGCCCAGTCTGCCACCGTCATCTGCATAAAAAGGAACTGAGAATGAAAATAAAGCTGCTGTCATTAACGTTGCGTTTTAAAACTGATGTAAAATGAGAACTAACGGTGTGGAAAGTGAAAAAAATAATATCAAGTTCAAGTACTCAGTGAAATAATGAGATTTTGCTGCCTAAAGGCAATGGAATATGGCCATATCCTTTGCCCATGGATAATTTTATGCAATTCCCATTTTTCACACGTGTGCTGATATGTCTTACGTTATTATGAGTAGTAATTGTCTCTATGTGTAGATGTTTGTGAATTCAAATTTTATATATTCTGTTTATAACAATTACATGGAACTTTTTTGTTAACTGCTTGTCAGTGCACTGTACATCATTCAACGATACCTAACTGGATGTTTTTACTCTTTGTATGTATGCAAAATAAAGTTCATCCTTCAAGCATTATTTATTTTCCAGTTTCTTTTGAATTTTGTAATAAGTTATGTTCCCAATTTATAATCGTAAGACTCATGATACTAACCTGCCGTTAGTAGGTTCAGAACTCTAAAAAAGTTTTAAAATTTTACTCGTTCCCGAGCCCCGAGGGTGGCTTGCCCAACAATGTACCTACCCTTTAAAACCAACCCGTACAACTTTAATAAATTTAATTAATCAATTTTTAAATTAACACATTTAATTATATGTATAGTTTCTAAATAAATAAGAATATAATTTTCTCTTATTTTTTTACAAACATTGATCACATAAATTGCACAATGAATTAGTAGTTACTAGAACTACAGTATACAGTAATAAAATGAATACTGTGTTACTAATAATAACCTAGCAGTTCTTTTGTGAAATAATTTAAATGACAAAAACCAAGTTATATGGAACATCAATTTTTCTGAGGATACTATATTTTTTGAATATATAACATGACGTTTGCCAGCTCCACAATCAAGCCAATGATTTAGAGGTTTATTCACAGAAATCTTGAAAGGCTCTTCCATTTTGGTCGACGTTCATAATTGCGTTTAACGCTTCTTGTTCAAGACCATTGCGTAATATGTTTTGCAAGTAATTGTAAATTCCTTCATTAGTGAATTCCAAATTCTTCCATTTCTTCCTTCTAAGTTCATATCTTTTGTTTACCGATTACGTAAACTTGCACATTTTTTCTGACGAAGGTTAAGGATTCTAATATATTGGATTAGGATAATAGGAATTCTAGATTACAGGGTCCTTTTAGAAGTGAGGCGCTTGGATCCGAGAATTATGTTGTCCTCGTGGAATTTTTGACTGCTGAGGATGGGCGGTTTTTCGATACCTATGTTTGACTTTAGATAATTATCGAATATCAACTTAAAATTGTTATATAAGCCTTTTTCATTGCCCAGCTAATAAAATGAAACTGCATCGAAATCCTCACTGATAACTTTTTACCAGACACTTCCTTTCTTATTTATTTGCTTAAATTACATCTTTTGAGCCATATATAAAAGCGTCTAATTTACACGGGTCTATTCATAGTATGTAATATCGACAGCTTCTTTTTATGTGTCTGAGCCAAAAAATATGTATTTTTTTCGTCCGATCCTTATGTAACATTTTGTCTGGACAAATCGACGTCACTTTGAAAAGATATTTTCAATGGATACGTCGATAAATTTGTAATAATCCCTTATATCTCACGCCTCCAATTTTTATCGTCTAGATTAGGTGTGAGAAAAATTGGACGTTTATCTAATTCGTCATGCATCACCTGTTGGTTATTATATCATATTTTAAGAAATATGACAGGTATGATGTAACTCTTTCTTTATTTTTTGTAGTGAGGGTCGGCAGGGCCCTAATCATGATAAATCAGGGTCAAAGGTCAACATTTTCTGGGTGTCCCGGGTTTATCTTCCGTTGACGTACAATATACGTATTTCTGGAATATGGATGGAGGTAGATCCTGATGGAGTAGGAGATATCCTGGGAGCGAAGTGGTCCAATTAACAAGCCTTGTATTCCTTGAAAAGGCATAAAAACATATTAAAATGACATCTGCAATGACAAGATTCTGTTATAATGCAACAAAAGTAAAAATATATTTTATTTTCAAGTCCGACTTAATACGCCATTTTTATTAGTAATGTTAATAGGCAGGGAAAACAAATATAAAGCAGCGGATAAGGTCTTACAGATAAAAACCTATGATATTTATTATTAATTGTATTATATATGCAAAAAACTACAATTCTTCAATACAGAAAATTTTCACTTGCCCATCTTCTGTGAGAGGTGATCAGGGCGTCTACAATTGGTGGTTTACATAGATTGGGAAGATAGTGTGTGTATGTAGAAGAGAAAATATTATTTTTCCTACTGAAAGCCACTTTGATACCAAAATGAGACTTCAACTAATGTTTGAATCTGATTAAGAACAAAAGCTAAATTTTATGATGCTTTGCAGGGTAAAAAAAAAAACTCCAAGATAATGAGTTGGTAAGATATGAAGTTTTGGTAAAACCGGATTGAGTAAGCAGTGTGCTTATAGGCAAGTAAGCTAACAGAATGCTTGGTTACACTTGAAAAAGTGC
Organism: Hylyphantes graminicola; assembly: GCA_023701765.1. Taxonomy (NCBI): domain Eukaryota; kingdom Metazoa; phylum Arthropoda; class Arachnida; order Araneae; family Linyphiidae; genus Hylyphantes; species Hylyphantes graminicola. Next base: position 71,008,673 of record CM043114.1, on the reverse strand, counting down.
AGCATGTAGATTTTTGAGATGCATTACCTACCAACCTGAATTTAGTAGGGTGAACTGTACAATTCGCTAAATTGTAAGGATTAACTCTTCAAATTGGATCTAATCTAGGCGAAATAAAATAATGAAATCCGTAATGTTATTTTTTTTTAATAAGATATTCCCTTCTTTATTTCCCTAAAAAATTAACTTACTTTGAGAAGTGCATAAAAACGTCTAATTTGTTAATGTACATAATATTGACGCCATTTTTAGCCTAATTATTTTGTTTTTTGAATTCGATAGAATTTTTTTAAAAAATGAAAAAGTAGGTATTGACATGCGGTCGATGTCCGCCTGTCCGTACCCCCACCCCCCTCATCCTTCTAAAAACGGTTCTGTCCATCGGATCTTAAAAATTGTTTTTTTAAATAGAAATCTATGACATCAAAGATCCGACTTTCATACTTTTTGTCCGCTTATCTGTACGTCCGGGTGGGTTTAGACACAAATACGAGATTATGCTAATTTAAAGTAAATAATGGCCTAATTTCGCATTTTTATTGATGAATTATATGTTTTTTATATTAAAAATAAAAAAACGATATCCTTTAACTAATCAGATTTAATAACGATATTGGTTCAATTTTACAGTAAATAGAGAATAAAGCCATTTTTAAAACTTTATTCAAATCATATTTGCCGCAAATATATAATGTAACATCTCTAAATACGAACCGAATGCCTACCAGTCCAACACCTTAAAGTTTTGGCACGGATTCGTGGATTTAGAGACATGCATTGACCAATTTTCTTGATGAAAAGTGCAGTCTTTTCCATATAAAGTCTCAAAATAGCGACATATTATTCTATTTTGCACTTTAGTACAATGCAGAGATAGTCACCTCTTCTAAAACGACAAAAAAAGTAGGAAAATTTAACGTATATTCACTCCACACTATCACGAAAGTTCATTCTTCATACTGAAGTTCGTAGTTTCTTGAGAAAAACCGGTTTCTTTGAACCGGTCACAATTCAACCGGTCTTTTTAGTGCTATTTAAACACGTTCAGTTTAACCGAATATTGAAAAATAAGCTTCTGAAAACACAGGTTTTCCCCTCAAAAACTCTAGCATCAAGCTGGAAGTTTGTAATGGTGTGAAGTGAATTTACTTTGAAACGACCGACTTTTTTTGGCGGTTTTGAAGAGGTGACTATCCCTGCATTGTACTAAAGTGCAAAAAACAATAATATGTTGCTATTTTGTGATTTTATATTTCAAGGACTGCACTTTTCATCAAGAAAATTGGTCAATACATGTCTCTAAATCCACGAATTCGTGCCAAAACTTAAGGGTGTTGGACTGGTAGGCATTCGGTTCGTATTTAGAGATGTTAAATTGTATATTTGCGGCAAATATGATTTGAATAAAGTTTTAAAAGGGCTTTATTGTCTGTTTGGTGTAAAATTGAACCAATATGGTTATTAATCTGATTAGTTACCGGATATCGTTTTTTTTAATTTATCATATAAAAAACATATAATTCATCAATAAAAATGCGAAATTAGGCCATTATTTACTTTAAATTAGCATAATCTTGTATTTGTGTCTAAACTTTTGGGCTCATACAAAATTTTAATTTTTGAAAAAAAAAAATTTTAATAGCAAATCAAGCAATTATTTTTCAACTATATCATTTCAAAATACTTATTTGATATATTTAAGGGTGTTTTGTAATTCTACTATCACAATTCGAAATTTTACAGTTAAAAAACGTCATTGTCTAAACTTTTGGATCGCAGTGTAAATCTACTATTTGTCGGCAAATTTCCCATTGCATTAATTAGAATTTAATTTTAGCTAATTTAAATAGCTGCTGCCAAATCAGCAATGACATAAGAAACTTAATTTATTAAAAAAATATTTGAAGCAAAATAATTTTTTCTTGAATCAATTTGGAATGACGTACTAAAATGTAGCATAATGAGATTCTTTGATTGTTCATTGTTCACTAAAAAAGAGTAGGCTATTTTAGTTATTAAAAAAACTTTTTGTTTCTGACGCAAAAAAAGGATTTTACTCGCATTTATATATACTTCATTTCGTTACATTTAGGCTGAGTCAATGTCATTTTTTCTGATATTTTAGACAGATATTCGTGCTATCCATGAGTAAATTTCTAATCGCCAATTATGATATTTGATGCCTTTACACAAGTCATGGGAGAAATTTGACGTTAATCTTATCTAACTCGTCTAATATCACCTGTTGGTTATTATATCACACCTTTAGAAATATGACAGTAAGATTCGAATTTACTTTTTCTTGTGCGTCTGAACCAGACAAAGGAAAAGGATGCTTATTAGGGCTCAATTGATCCTTGTGATATCCTTATCATGCTTGTCCTTTTTAGGTAAATGTGTTTTATAATTACTTAGGCCTAGTTTCAAAGTTTATTTAATTCTGTAAATTTTAGAGGCAAGTTGTAAAATCGGTATTTTTTGAAATAGTTGATTGCATCAGATGTTGTTATAAATAGTTTTATAGGGGTTGAATATTAGTTTTATCTCATTATGAATTCGAACATACAAATGCCACGAGTCAGGCTAAAATTTGGTGAAGTGTAAGCCGTTAAGATTTACGAAGTGTAAAAAATACGACGTATCATGTATATAGCTTCTTAGATAAGTATTTTAAATGATATTTGCTACAAAAATATTTTGGTATTTTGTATTGTAGACCACAATTAAAAATATGAAAATAATTTTTCTTATTTTCAACTGCAATTTGTAGTTCAAAATCATAACTCATTTCTCTGACAGTTGTATGCGAATGTGTTTCTTATTTTATAAACATCACTTATGAGTTTTGCCTAGTTTCAAAGTTTGAAATCAATAAGTGTTCCAGCAAGAGTCATTCCTTACGTTTTGTACGACGTTTTACATATTAATACATACTTTAATTGTTTTTAAAGAAAATTTTAATTTTAAAAACATCCCTTTTAATCCTTTATTGGTCTTGCAGACTATAATTGAATCATTGGATACATCAAATTTCATTATGGTATTATAATGTGTTCATATAGGAAAAACTTTTTTTTTTTTTTGAAAAATATTCTAAAACTTCACCGTTTTCGAAAACTCTTCTTAATGTAAGAGTAATGGAATAGAAATAATGAATCAATTGAAAGTAAATGACCGTTTGAAGCAATACAAGACTCTCGTTTCATTAGAAGGAAATTGATATTTTTGTGTGGGGAAAAAAGAAATCTATTGACGCAACCACCTGGCTCGCAGGGCACAGAAAACAAAATTAATGAGCTCTGTTCCATAAAAAGTCGGAACTATACATGCAATAAACTCGCTGACTCAAATGTCTCCAATCTAGGTTATGGCCTATTTATTAAGGCATAATTTTGTTTTAACATTTGAACAAATTTTAGAAAAACCTTTTTTCAAATTTTTTTTCAAGTATTTAAATGGTACTTTAATCAACAAGAATTCTTTAAAGAATTTTTCAATGAAAGCCTTAATGTAAAACATGGTTTATGAACCGCTTACTTTATTACAACAACAACCCAATGAAAGGAATCCACATGGTTGAATAAAATTGTTTTGTCTCTAATAATGTGATGAATCCAATTGTAAAATACAGTTGTTTAAAACAAAAATTTGCAAAGATAAAACGTGCGTTTGGAACTTTAATAAAGCCATAAAGACACCGCCTTGTTCAAATACAAAAAGTTTAGTTTGTTGGAAGTAAAAAATATTGAAAGCTATATTTAGAATATTTTTAGACTATGAGTTTTCTTAACGGATACGCAATTTGGTTGAAGTGTAATCTTGTTTGCACTGCATGCAAGTTAAAAATTTCCCTGAAAATTTAATTTCTTTATTTTTTAAATATTTACTTCTGTTGCATATGATTTCAAAAGACTGCTGCATAATTTAAATTTTAAAATGCAATAAAATTTATATATTTTTAAAAATTATAAAAACACAAATAAATACCAACACAAAATTTATCGACCAAAAACAGCCCAGAGGCCCAGCAAGGATGGTCCAAAATTTATCTTATTCTTTACTAGTTTCCTATAACTATCCTGATCCTTCTTCTTCTACTCTCTTCGAATACGCAACATAATCCGGTAAAGCAATCCACTCATTGACAACTCTATTGTAAAAATAAAAATGTTAAATGGTAAATGTTTTTTTACCTCCCTTCTAAACCACGATTTATTTAATATCTGACCATGTTTTCTGGCCCGACTACTTAAAGGTGTTATTATATGTGTTTATGGAAAATTGACATTCATAAGATGAGTTTATACATCTGCATCCCTCAGATGATCAAAGTAAAAAAGTTAATAAAGCAACAAAAGTCTTATTTTAACATTTAACCGAAGAATTAAAATGTATACTGGGTTTTGATTTCCGAAAAAGGAATGTTATTCTTCAATTTCTATCAACATTTAATAAAACCAATGCAAAAATTTTAAGATGTATTTTTTGTAAATTGGTAAGGAAATAGTTAAGAAATGTAATATTAAATTACAAGGGAAATATTATAGAATAAATACCATAGAATTGAACAATTTTTTTTGCAGGGAAACTCAGTTACACGAAAAACGAATTGAACTTTTAAAGCTTTAAGTCATCGATTATATTCGGTAAGGAGGAAGTGCTACTACTTGTAATCACAAATATGTTGTAAATGGGTTGAACGCGTTCTTTGGGGAACTCGCGTATTGTAATATTTAAAAGTGACTAAAAGATGGAGCTCTTAGGTTTGCATATAGGGTCTAAGCTAAATGCGACCCTGGATCTGATTATATAAAATGATATTTTAGACATAAGTTTTTTTTCTTATTTCCTTATGTGTAAACATTTTATTGTATTTTAAGTCATTCCATTACCTCCTATAACAACATTATTTGATTCATCAAATGCTCCATTCGTGTTCTTGTAAAAATTCCTATTTTTGTGACCAGCGACCCTCACTAAACTTACATTTTAAATCAGAACTGCAATTGCAATATGTTCTGAGCTGTTTTCACTAATGTCACTAAATATTAGCTGTGCATAAGTTAACATAATCGTGACAACTTATGCACAGCGAAGAAGGCATCTCTCTAGCGTTCACCAGAAGCTTATGACGTTGATGAATATTGGCCTAAAACGGACGGACTTAATTTCTCGGGCTGTGAAGAGAAGCGCCCTGCAACTTAAAACTGCTGGGTTTTGATCATTTTTGTTGAAGTCCAAGGGCCTACCCCCCAATGGACAATGTTTGCGACTTGCTTAAATTTGAAAAATGAAATATAAATTTTATTATACCTAGTATGCCATAAGAATCTTTAAAGTTTATCAAATATTTAGTATATTCCCTTAATTATGTTGTTTCACTTTGTGCTGTTTGTTAAATAACAACAGAAGTGCAAATCTGAGCGACCCGCTTTTGTTCATGGACTTTTTGGACATTTTTGGTTTCATAGAGGTGGTGTAGCTCCGCTACACACCAGGGATTAAAAACAACAACACAACAACAGAAGTGCAAAATATTAACACTTAATTTATTGCTCTAAAATTAGTTGTTTATTATAAATAAAGACGACGTTAAGAATGGACATTAAGGTAGGCGAATACCCAAAATTCTAAAATTTTTACTATTACTTTAATCTTTTCCAAATTTGGCATAGTGATTTCAAATATAATGAACAATGCTTTTTAGGCAATTTTTTGTAAATATAATTGATTTAATTTAAACGGTGTTTTTCGCCTGAAAAAAGGGGGTTGCGCCAACACTTCTAGTATAAAAAGTTTTACATTAATTTACCTGAAATTTTTTACAGATGTTATTTCAATATATATCTGTGCCTTGAACCTCTAACATCCGGTGTAAATATATAAGTTTTTTTTTTAAATGCCCAAATGTAAGTTAATCGAAAAAAATCTTTTTTGTGTGTGGTTAATTTATAACATTTTTCTTAATAACTTCTTTTCTTGTAATTTGTATGCAACTCTAGAGGGTCATTGCATGCATCAGTTCAAAACAAAGAATTTAAAACATAATTAATGTTTATAGGATGAAAATTCAATGTGGTAGACTTGTTAGCGTAAACCTCCTTTTTTAGTAGAAAAACACCGTTCAAAATAAATAAATTATATTTAAATTTAAAAAAAATGCCTAAATAGTATTATTCATTATATTTGAAATCAGTATGCCAAATTTGGAAAGGATTAAAGCAATAGTAAAAATTTTAGAATTTTGGGTATTCGCCTACCTTAAAAGGAATTGATCGCAATGAAGTTTTTTAATTTGTTTTTAAATAAGTAATTCAAAACAAAAGAGGGTGATGGTGATGTTCTACGAAATTCCTCCAAACCGAAAAAGTAGTCACAAAAGAATCCAGAAAATAGGATGTTCCAAACGTAATCACGAGGACCCCTAGACATATCCTGGATAAGCCCTTGTACAAGTCAATACTGATAGACCATATTTTTTCCCCTACTAAAGAATATTCTAATGCTCTCGAGTATTGCAATGGAACCTCATGGATCAAGTTCGATGGGAATTGCCACCTATTCCCGACATCGGGCATCAGCCGCGTCTCGTACTATGACGCCGAAGACTTCTGTCGTTCGCAAGGCTCCCATCTGGCTTCCATTCATTCCGAAGAAGAAAATGCATTCATAAAGAATACGGTAACTTTTATTATGATGGTTATTTTTGAAAAATGTTGTTGATAATAATGTTGTAGATAATAATTACATTGAAAAAAAATTTCAAGTTTGAAATTTAAATATGAAACGCTTACTTCAAAAATGCCACACTACAATGCAATGATAAAATATTGGTGTAACATTAGTTCTTCATTTTCCGTCAGCCAGCAAGTACTTTTTTATTGTCTTGCTGAATTAAAGTAACAGAGTAGATATAAATTAGATTATATTGACTCATTGATCATACTTTTTATTCTAAAAGATTATTAAGCATTTGGGACACTTACTACCTGCCTAGTTATAATTTAAAGAACTGAAATATTTATTTTATCTTTTGTTTTCTAACATGTGTAACATTTAAGAAGCGTTAAAAAGAGTGAAAACTTTTTACTTTTTACTATTCTTATTTCAATACAGTCGAATGGGGTAATTTTGGCTCTGAAGAGTAACTTTGGCCCAAACATAAAACCATAGTACTTGTCTTCTTAAATATTTTTTGCTAATAGTTCAAGGTAGAGTTGCCACTAATTTAGAAAGGCAAGGAAATTTTTAAATAATGTATTCAATGAGAAGCTGTTAACTTGAAAAGCTTGGGTTCGAGGGTACTTTAAATATGTTGTATACGTTATGCTTGTTTTTTGGCATCGTTTGTAACAAGCTATATATAATTGAATTAATCAACTATTATGATGTAGGTATATTACATAATCAAAAAAATTTGTAAGATTTTTTAAAAAACTTTTACAGATGAAAGAACGACATTCGGGAGACAGACTTTGGATAGGTTTGAATATTTTAGCTGGAAAAGATAACTTCTTATGGTCTGATGATACACCTGTAGGTTTTACAAATATAGTAAAAAAGGAATACTATGTGAATGAAAAGTGTTTCATAATGATGCGCAGTCAAAGTAAGCATGTCAGAGTTTTACATTATTCATTGACCATTAAAGCCTGTTTTCTTATGATGAATTATATAATAAAAACACGAAAAAATTCTTAAATTCTTATAAGGTAGCGAAGTATGTTTTGGTTAACTTAATTATTGCCAAGTCTTAAAGTGCAAAAAAAATCATAACAATTTAAGATAACTGGGTAAAAACAGCTATGTTTTTAAGGTCTCAATGTGACCAAATTGTTGTGCTGTGACCAAACGGTAACGGTAGGTTTTAATTTATTAAGGGAAAAGGGAAAATATTTTGAATTTTGTTTGAGAATACCCACTAAAGTGCGAGTAAGGGCCAGTTGGACACACCCCCTGTGAAAAAGTACCAATTTTATCACTACAGAGACGTTTATAGGTGCGTAAATTCAGTAAATGTATTTTTATTCACAAAAAAAAAATTATTTATACCAAAACCGAGCTTAAGTTTGCAGCAGAGAAATGTACTAGGCGTAGGAATCTGCGTAAACAACCCGGCTGGTGCCGCAATTTCGCGTACTCTCATTGGCTGCGCCTACGACCCTGGTATTCGTGCGCCCTGTCACGTCAAAATCGAAGGAAAAAATTATTAAAATAACACTCTAACTGAAGCTAAACTAATAAAAATAGTAAATTTATGTCTTGAAATAACAAATAAATTTGTTTATTGAATGCGGAATACCTTTTTGTATTCGATTCTCGCACTCAAAAATGAGAACTATTTACCCATTTTCTCGTAGAACATTTGTATACTGCAAACTTAAGGTCGGTTTTGGTATAGAATTATTTTTTCAATGCTTATCATGGATTTGACATAGTTGAATATTTAGCCCGATTCACTCTTTTCACACGATAAATCTTCTTGCAGAGGGATATAACCGTACTGCACATAATACTAAAACTTAATAGGACGACACATATCAAAATCGAAAATTTTCTTCCATCTTCCAGTGTTTTATGCTTCACTGACAAAATATGTCACATTTTCGTAATTTCAACGTATACATCGATTTTTTTAAACATGCTTCGCATATAGCGGAACAAGTTGTGTATGTACGGAACTGTGCAGAATTACAAGCATCATGAATTGTTAATGGTTATCCATGTCAATCAGTGTTTAACTGCGATCGCTTTTTTTGACATCCACTTTCGCTAAAATGCGAAAACAAACAGAGAGGAGGAACGGATCCGATCGTTCCTTTTATGGACACGTTCATTTGGATCCGTTCATTCCAGACAGATACATAATTATTGCTGCCGTTGTAAACTTGTGTTCGGTAGATCCGATTGTTCCGTTTATAGACACGTTCATTTAGATCCGTTCATTAATCATTCCTGACCTACCCATCATTATTTACACCGTTTTGAACTTGTCTTTTAGTATCTGATGTAAATAATTTACTGATAATAAATGTTGAAGGGCCGCCAAGATAAAACTTTTTCATGCGGCTTTCAAAACATGGGCAGCGAAAAAGCCTCGTGGAATCATGGAAACTTTAAATATGAGAATGTATTTAGGTAAAAAGTTTGTAATAATTTTTTTAAAAATGTGTTTAACTTGTTTTTCCTAAAATGCTAAAATCATTTGAAAAAAAGCTAAAGTTAAATTTTCGATTTTAGCTAAAATGCTAAAAAATTTCAAAACCCAGCTTAAACACTGATGTCAATGCTGTAATTTTTATTGGACAGTTTTGCATCTTTTTGTTAATTTTAGAAAAAGGACATTTGGCTCATATGATTTCATAAAATAAAGTGAACAACCTGAGAATCATTAAAGAAAACATCTAGTAATAATGATAAGGAAAATTTAATAGGGAACGCCTCCAAGCATAGTTCTTTATTATTGCGTTGTCTGTAAGACAACACGCTGTCTGTTGGTCTTTGAGGTAATAGCATAATGCTTTTGCATCACAATTTTCTTTAATTGAACAAACATTATATTTTATAACAAATAAAAAATATGAAGTAAGGTGTGCGTGAGCGCTTGTTTTCAAAAGCTGCAGTTACGCTCCCATGCTAATGTTCAAACAAAACTAAAAAGCCGCAACCGAAAATTTGGTGAATTATCTCTTGCTTCCCCAACAGTCTCTGTGCGTAGAGCTGTGGAAATAAAAAAGTACCCACTTGAATTTATTTCATCCGTTAGTCACCCTTTAGAATCGGACCTTTTTGAGATTGTGAACAATTAACATTCTGAGTTAATTGCACGATACAAAATTTGCATAAGGTGCCGTCTTCATATTAAAAATATTGCGATCTTTGAAATTTCCAATAGCAACACCCAATTTTAATAACTTAGAAATGTTAAGCACTCTTGAAAACCCTTAAATCTAAGTTTTTGTTACATTTGGATGAATATTTGACGAGTTATTCAATCGAATCACATGTGGATATTTTGGGGACCATCTCTAAAATGACAAGCAGGCATGCATGCAAAGCCGTCTTTATTCATCAATTACACACGTAATATTATACACAGTCCCCTAAAGGGTAATTAAAAAGTATTTTGTGATTTACTCAGCAAATTATGAATAAAAAATTTTAAAAATTGGGATTTCGCTTAAACTTTTTGTCTTACATTTATTTTTTTAAAAATATTAAGGGGTTTCTATTCATATTTCTTTTTAAAAAATTAATATAATAATTATTTAAAAATATAAAAATTGTTTTAAGTGCCCCAATATTGAATGCATTTTGTTTGGGTTATTATAATTTCTTTTTAGTAAAAAATTCGTTTCATTATCTTAATTATTTATAGATCGGGATAGTTTTTTATGTGCAACTCATTTAACATTATGGGACCTAAACTTTGCACGTCTCTAACTCCTCTAATAATGCTTAAAAACTAACAAAATTTGGCATTTCGTATTAACATAGGTCAGAGATTTGAAATATGGATTCAAAAAGGGATGTTGCTGTTGGAAATTTTAAAGTAAGTAATATTTTTAATATGAAGATGGCCCCTTATGAAAATTTTGTGTCTTTCAATTAACTCAGAATGTTAATTGTTCACAATGTCAAAAAGGTCCGATTCTATAGGATGACTAACGGCCAAAATAATCACTAGTGGGTACTTTTTTATTTGTACTGAGCTTTTTTAGCTGTACCAATACAAAAGCAGGGTAAAAGATAAAGGGTTGAATATGGTAACACTCTCAAAACGAGCACATAATTCTAGTTTTTTAATGTGACTTTTTTTTTCGAGATACATTTTTGAATGTTTAATAGACGGATGGAGACCGGAGCATTGCGCACTCCACTATGCTGCCCTCTGCAAAAGATCTGACTCTGCTATACCGACACCTATGCCACCACCAACCACTCCTGAACCAACCAAGGGGTATTGTCCTGAAGGATGGATCCAATTAGGTAAGCTTCAAAAGGGTTACGCTAACTCTAAGACGCCGCCCCGGTGGCACACTCGTTGGGATTCTAGCCTTTGGAGCTGCTGGGGTCGGGTTCGAATCCCGGTCAGGCAAGGATGTTTGTGACTGTCAATAAATATTGTTATTTGTCTATGTGTTTGTGTCGTCTCTTTCTTTGTGTGTCTCTTGTGCTTGTGTCATTTCTGGGGCTTAGTACAATAGACTTAAAAGTCGCAGTGCTTGGCGATCTTGCCCCCCACCAAGAAAGTCATAACTCTAAGACAGTGACATGGAATTCTTTTTTTCATAATAGACTTTAATCTCTGTTCTTTTTTGTTGTTGATCTTTTTAAAACTTCTTTTCCAGACTAACTTAATAAAATAATGTGAATTAAATTAAGATATATGAGAATTTTTTTATTTTTGCTTATATTTATAATAAAAATTAGAAGAATTTCGTCACACTAACACCAATTAATTCACATGAAGGTCGACAAATAGCACCTTCTTCGATTGTTTCGTTGATATCAGTTTATGACATCTAAATAGGTTACTTATTTTATAGTATATTGCAGACCATATTTAAAGTTTTACGTGTCTTTCAACGTCTTTTTGTCCCCAAACTATTGTTGTATTGTTGAAAGAATCACACCGTTTAATGACATTTATACCACGTGCCTGGGCTGACTAGGAAGGGAAGTGTGGGGCAGGGTTGGTTATTGAATTTCGTGTTTAAAAGATACTATTTTAAAATACTTATTTTTACATTTCAGAAGAAAAGTGTTACAAGTACTTTGGAGCTGATGAAAATGAGAGACTTCAATACAAGCAAGCTAGAGATGCTTGCTGGGCACTTGGCGAAAATCACGATTTAGTGTCTATTCATAGTATGAAAGAACAAGGTAAGCCATTTCTATGGATGGATAAGATAATTCTTCTTGGTTTAGATTGATTAAGACTCCCCTATTATTTTCCCTTCTAATTTATATAAATAGTAATAATAATTACTTATATCGCCTCTGCCACCAGATTGATTATCGAAGTGGCAAAAGGTGGTTAGTGGCAAAAGGGGGATCTCTATATTTTGTCGTCATACAAATTTTACCCTAAAGTAATAAAATCTTTTTCTTACCTTTCAACTACGAAATGAGGTATATATAAGCCCCTTAGGATTTTTTGTTTTTAAAATCGTTTTGAAAGCAGCAATTTGACTCATAAGTACATGGTTTTTTTCACGCCCAAGAAAATTGTAAGGAGCAAATTAAATATTAATTAAGTTTAGTTTGTGAAAAATGGAATTAAATAGCAGTCAATAATGTCACTGACCAGCTTAGAAACGTAGTGCAATGTTTTCCTGCGGCTATTATCTATCCCGGCTTGTTGTTCCAGGGTTAAACACTCCATGTCTCATAAATTATTGATTTACATCTTGCATATTTTTTATAGCAAAATCTTAAGTATATGGAGAATTAGACTGACAACGGTATAAATGGTACTTCACGGGTTCGAGCCCCGACAGAGCCGTCAGATTTTCAGGATAGAAAAATCTTGGGCACACATGTCATATGATTATGTGGCATGTAAAAGATCCCTTTAGAACATGTTTTAACATCCCCTTGAGATAGCACCGATTCATTGCAATATGAGCGTCAAAATTGGTAGAAAGAGCAGCCTAGATGGTGCCACAAAAATGGCTCTTAAAATCTGGGGAATATGCTGAGTATGTGAAGGCTTGAGCGCCAATAAGGCAGCCCGTAGGGGAAAAAATTTGTACTCCTAAAACTAACAAGTATGACTTTTGAATTGAAAAATTCCTAAAAGATGCAACACTTAAAAAGTCTAATCAAGGTTAAAGTTGATTTCGAACCCTTCTTAGCTTTTCTGACCCAGCACTTGTTCAGCCTGGGCACCTCTGCCTGGATTGGGATGCGACAGGTGACCTCTGACGAGATCGGACACGACCTAGTGTTCGGGTGGATAGACAACTCCAGGACAGACTTCACTTACTGGGCTCCAGGGCATCCACCTCCAGGCACTTGGGTAAGAATATCGTCAACTTTTCGGGGTCGTCCATCAAACATATTTATACTCTACATTAATCAAAGATAGGCATTTTATTCCATTGTAGAAGACACTTCCTAGGAAGCACCCTAATCGAAAACAAAACGCAAGTCAGCCAATAATTGATAGTCTATTAAAATATCCTACTAGGAACTCGTTTAACAAATTTGATGTCCGTTGTTCTTTTTTAGTTCGTACTGCAGAATGGTTTCAGACAGACGGAACAATGTGAATATTGGCCCATCTGTCTAAAAAACACTTTTTCAGAATCAGCACCCTCCAAAACTTTTAAAGGCACCCTTCAAACGTGTATGTTTTGTTGAAGGACAAAATATACTATCTGGATAATATTGACGGAGGTCAAAGTTTGCAGCTCATATCCACAAATTATGCTATCCCTCCCTATAAAAATCAACTTATATTTTAAGCAACATACAACATAGCTTTTTACATTATGAGTTTTTTTAAATAGTCTGGTAAAACAATAAAAACAATGATATTTGCACTTTCTTATGATAAATACAATCATATACCCCTTTAAATGATGAATAAAATGACAAATATGTAAAGATAGACAGTTTGTGATACCTTCTGTTAAATAGAATCAGTTTCTAAATAGTCAATACGATGATAGGACATTTTTTAGAAAAGAAGGAAACGATATCAACAGTAACCTAATTTTATAGTTATATGTCAAGTCAATGCAAAGTTTAATGCAAAGTCATTTTAAAGGACTTAACTGGTTTTGAAAAAAAAACTAGATCATTTAAAAAAAGAGTTGACTATTTCATTCATTACTTTTAATAGTCATTGTTGGAAGTTCTTGTTTATGATAAAAGGGAGGAGTGGGTAGTTATTAGGAGCAAAAAAGTAGGGGTCAGTGACAGAATAATTGAATATTTTTAATTAATCAATATTTTCAAACTTGTAAACTTGAAATGTAAAAAACACTTAAGTGCTAAGAAATCACAAAACCTGTTAAGAATTGCGTTGTGATTGCAAATTCTCCTTATTATGCTATTGATAAACATCAAATTACCGTTTATCTATAGCAATGAATTTATTAAATACCTACTCCCAAATTTTTTTTTTACAAAATAGATTACTATACATGTTACATAAAAATAAATCAATTTCTTTTTCAGAAATACTGCACACGATTGAGTTTTGAAGGTGTAAGAAAAGGTGAATGGATTGCCGATTATTGCGAAACTAGCAAGCAGGGTTATATATGCCAAGCGCCAGCAGGTAGGTAACTTAAAACTTTATTTTTTAAATATTTAAAATATAATTTTATGTTTCTGTTAAAAAAAATAATTTCGTTTCAGATTCCGATCTTCCTGCTCCTGTAATTCATCCATCCAAATGTGGATCTGATGCGAACGTAGGAGAATTTCGTGAGGCTTGCTACCAGTTTGTTCCCAAACTGCAAAATCAACAAGAGGCTGAGAAAGCTTGTCAAGTAATGGGAGGCCATCTTGCGTCCATTGTCGATAGTTTCGAACAAGCATTTCTGTACAATTTTATTGGTCAGAGGGATTCATCAATATGGACTGGCCTTGGAACATCTGAGGTAATAAATGTTACTATTCATTGTCTTATATAGACTATATAGCATAACGTAAGTCCATTTGGGAAAAACAATGTAACGCCATTATTATATTGGTTGCCAATCGACCATCAGTTTAAAGATTTTCCCTTTTGTTCCTTGTGACCTACCTGTTTTAAAAAATCGATTAATATACTCTTGAAGTCACATATAGCACTGAAATTGAGAGCTGATTTTGAACTATTACTTAAGCTTTTTTGAGACATTACTTTGATCCGATATTTGGTTCCTTTGTGTAAACTCTTACAGAAAATCCTTTTTCATATGCGTATATGCAAAAAAAAAACAATATTGTACCGTCATAGCGAGTATCTTTGGCCACGAAGGGTAACTTTGGTCCACGCTTCAGAAAAAGATTCGTTTCTTAATTACTATTCATAAAACGTTCCCAACTTAAATTGTTTGACATTTTTGAAAAGGTTAAACCATTGATGAAAGGTTAAACCAATGACAAAAATCTATTTCTTCCAACTTTTGTCTGAGAAAGTCGTAGCAAAAGTTGGAGAACGAATGGGCAAAACGCAGGGGGGATTCCTGACGACCAATGAGATTGCAACTGTTAGATGATGAGGAATCAAAAGACATCTAAATGTATTCATCGGTATTATAATATGGTTTGGTTTCATGTCTTTTATTTTTCGAGGCCTTATTACATTTGGATCAAAGTCTTTCCCTTCGTATAAGACATCGTAGTCGTCTTAGAGCTTAATATGGCTTAAAGTAGCTCTTTAGAAGCTTTTCTGACAGTAGTCCTACTTTTCTCGCATGTGTAAAAATCCACTATCTCCCTTCTCCTGCTTTGTAAAACGCCATTCCGTAACCCTCTTTGGTCAGTCCGCTTCAAAAATTCGTATCCATGACAATAGTATAGTTTCTTCGACTCTCAGCTGATCCTTTTCGTATCTAGGGTCGTATAGCTCAGCTGATCCTCTTCCGTGGATGAGTAGATAAAAAAAAGTGTGTGAGAAACTTGTATAGTATATCTTATTATTTACGGTGCTTTATGCAAATAAAGTGAAAATTCGTAGTATTTCATCCCAGTTCTTTTGTTTCACTTCGACATAGGGGAGAGTGTTGTTCCTTGGGACACTGAAATTTCTAAGAATCTATTGGCAATATTCATACATTGTTTATTTCTAATAGTAGCCTTAACCAACAGACATCATCAAAATAAAATTTAACGCTAGCATCATTGAATTGATGAATTGGTGACAAAACATAATATTTCATTACCCCAAAGTAAATATTTTTCTCATTCTAATATAATTTTTTACCTTTGTACTTTTACAAAAAGTCAACTGCATTTTATTTTCTTCATAAAAGAGATTTTAAAATATTTTGGTTAAGAGAAAATAATGATAATGCAATTAGATTGGCCACTATCTTGCTTTTATTTAAACCATGTAGTGTGTTGTACCTTGGGACAGTAAAGCATATTGTATCATCATGTAATGTTAAATAATTTGGACTTGCAATTTTGCTGTATAATTTAAATTATTCTTGAGTTATGAAGTTTTATTTGGGTATTTCCTTGAAAAAACAATAAAGTTTGTTTCCTGACACAAATTAGTTCAAGTGTATGGCTATTGAATGAATTATAAAGTATGTCCCAAGGTACAACATCATATTGTACCTTGGGACCAGTTTATCCTCTCTACTTTAAATGAGTGGCAATTTTTTAATTTAAAGCTGCCAGAATTTAAGAAAATATATTATAGAGGAATATATTGGTGTGTTGAAATGCTGCTTTGAAATTTTTTATTTTGACTATAATTATCGAAGAAAAAAATTTTAATGTAAAAATTGTCCCAAGGTACAACACTCTCCCCTACATTGAAAGCATTTCGGCTGAAGTCTTACTGAAGAGTTCGTTTAATCCTTTCCTTTTGTTTGCGGAAGATTATATACATTGTTATACCCCATGGGTAACATTGCAGTGTTCAATAAGCTGCGAGTGCGAATTGAAACACATGAATCCAATCACTAATGATAACTCTAGGTTCTTCCTGTCATAAAATAAAATTTTGCATTTCAATTCCATCATTGAAAATACAGAACTATAACTAGGGTTATTTTGTTATATAGGGATCAAAGTATTTTAAATGGACGGATAAGCAGCCTGTCTACTATATGAATTTTGATGAAATAGAATCACAGCTAGTTTCCAATGATAAAAAATGCGTCAGCTTGAGGTCAACTAATAACTTAAAGTGGAATATAACAGATTGCTCAGTGAAATTATTTTCAGTCTGCAAAATTACCAAAGGTAAAATTCTATATAGTTTTTTTTAAAACTGTAACTTCACCATAAATTTTAGGTAAAATTGTAGATAATATATTTTAGTATTATTTCAGTATATAAGTATCTATTATCAATGTACATAAATTAAAAATAGAACGGTTCTTAAATTGCAATCTAATGCTTACTTTTAAACCTTCTAACACCACTGCAGCTATAATAAAGTAATAAATTTTTCAAAAATAGACACTATTTCCATTTAAAATTTAAAACTTAGTTTGGTAGTATAGTTTATTTTTGCTTACGTTACTAATGTAGTTTTTTTTTTAAAAATTGGTCAATATTTATAATTATAAATTAGTTGCAAAAGTACAAATTTTAGTGCTAATTGAGAAGTGATTTAAAATACATTTTTTGACAAAATGATTGATAAATTATGACTTTCACATAAAGCTACGACTTTTTAAATGATACAAGCAAATAGAAGCTCGCTGAAATATTGTTCAATACAAAGAGATTCATGTAACATAACACCCCGTGTAATAATAACTATTTTGATAAAAATTTAGAAAAACCACCTTCTTTTCCTGAAGTCAAAAATGGTTCATGTTCAAGAGACGAAAACTCAATAATAGATATTGGAGACAAATTCTGCTATCATTTGTCTCATAGCAGAGAATTCCACCTGCAAAGTTGGGATGCAACGTCAAGATATTGCCTTACAAGAGGTAAACTGTGTTTCATTATATTAACTTATGAACGGGGAACAAAGACATAAGCTTATTATACTATAGCAGATTAAATTGCACATATACTTTAATCTATTTCATAATCTTTTAGTCCGTGAGAAGAACGGGTATTTATTTGATAGTCTAAAATAAAAGATAAAAGATGTTTAGCTTTTGCTACCTCATCAAAATGTTTAAGACTCTATTATATGTTGCCAGTAGCAATATCATGTATCTAATCTCTTAACTTTCTACAGGATTATATAGAAGATGCCATTAAATTACTGAATAAGCTTAAGAATGAGCATTTATAAGTATGAAGGAAATGGGTCTAAATGTAATGATGGGAAAAGCTAAATGAAATTGAAAATTTTTGATATTACACCCTTAAAACAAAAGAGTGAAATCCACTCCAGTAGGAGAAGTGCATTTTCGACACTGGAAAGGAGTGAATATTAACTCAGACTGAGTTAAAATCACTCGTTTTGAGTGATCCTGTCGGAGGCTTAACACACAAAGGATCCACTTCTCAAGAAGTGCATATTCCAGACTGGAGGAGTGAAATTTAATCAGACTGAGTTAAATTCGCTCGTTCGTTTTAAGAGTGTATGATATTTATTTATAGCATAGCTACAAGCATCCGTAATACCACCAAAAATTTTTGATTAAAAAGTTATAAAAATAAATAAAATTTTATTTACGTTTCAATATAGAACTGTTCGAATAGTTATGGTTTTACTCTTAATAAAAATATATTAATTTTAATTATTAAGAATTTTGAACCAAAATAATATGGATTCACATTTAAAAAAAATATGTCTATACTCTCAGGTCTTATATTACTGACTAGCAAATAAATACGTTCTTCGCACGGACTAAAAAAATCAATCAATATCCTAGTATATGCATCATTTAATCCGTTAAAGGACAATAAGCCTAAGTTTATTGTTCCAGCTCGAGTATAGAATCCCATTACTAAAATTACCATAAAACTCAATTATAAATACGATATTAAATTCACGTATAAATGCCATTGAAATTTCCCGCATAAAATTATTTTAGCTCATTTGGCGCATTTTTGCTCATTTGGCAAGGAAAAGATATTGATACAAACGCACCCATTCAGCTCTAGTGCGATGACCTTCGCACAACCAAAGTATTTGGCAAAAAAATGAAGACATAAAACCCAAATATGCAGCTCCAGTGCTACCATGGATTCGGCCACAGACAATCATTTGGGTTAGAAATGTGCTCGACCTCTTTTTTCCCTTTTGGGGATTTTGGCATTCCTAAGGATTGGAAGGCTCATGTAAACGCGCCTTTCAAGACACATTACTAATCAAGAAAGCGTAAAAAGAATGGAATTATAAAAAAGGAACTAATCTCTTGACCAGGGTTCTAAATTACGAGGCGTTATTGGGTGTGTTCGTTTAATTGGCCATAATTGGCTACGCCTCGTAATTCAGAACCCTGATCAAGAAACGAGTTTCTTTTTTATGATTTTATTCTTTTCCCCCTTCTTGAATAGTAAGGGTATCAAAGTTTGTTGCATTTGGATTATTATTCATTAAAGCTACATACCACTCAGAATAGCTAGCGTTATTTTATAGCTACCCTGTACTGCTCGAATCAAGGTTAAACTATATTAATTCAACTATTTTCTAGGAATGAAGATGATTGATGGATATTCCAACCATCAAATGCAATCTTTAACTGCTTACTTGCATCAAGAAATGTACAGTATTCATTTAGGCCTTATCCGATCATTCGACAAAAGTAAGTAGTAAAAGATCGTTTTTACGTTAAAAAGATTTCCAGGATTAAAAACTCCTAAAAAATCATAATATGTAATTATTAATAACCAACGATTCTCATCATTTAAAACCCCTTGAGTGGAATATTAAAATTAATTAAAATTATTAAACATAACATTGACATAACTCATATTTATATTATTTCATCGACAATGTTTTACTTTTAAAATAAAAGTTAAGTGCAATAAATAGGTTATCAATTAATTATCGAATGTTTTTATTTGATTTTATTCTTGTGTGCTTGATCAGAGACCCGCGTATAAGAGTTCGTCAAGTAAGACAGACACAGGCAGAATTTTTAATGACACAGTGGAAGGAAGTACACTCACGGCGGAGGCGGGAACCGAACCCGCTCCCGTTGCAGCGTGCAAACTGCTAGCATAATGGTCTGCGATCCAAATCACTAGACCACCCGGGCCCCCTTGATAGTTTAACTTCATTCTTCAAAAAATACTAGCTGTGGCGGGATATGGCCATTTGGACAAAGTAAAGAAATAATAATAATTTGAATTTAAAAACTTGTCTATTTTTTCTCCGATCTTCTAACTACAAATTAGAAGATTTATATTTTTAAATTAAAGAAGGGAAATAAAAGTTGTACTATTAGCAAATTAACTTTTTAATAAAAAAACAACAACAACTGGGCATACGACATATTCAGCACATTGCGTTTTAGTCGGAACATCTTGGCTACTTCGCGAAAAGATCGGCCAAAGTAGAATATTCACTGATCGTTTCAATTTCATCGCACTTAGACCATACCTCTCGGAAAAAGTGCGAAATGTCCGGCCAAATTCTTGAAAAGTCTAGACCTTCGGGGTTTGGATGTAACATATACAATAATAAAATTTGAAACAGCAAAATATTTCATGAAAGTTTAAAAAAAATGATTCATACAAATTTTCGAAGATACAAAGAAGTTAACATATAAACAAGGCAAACAATGACCATATGTTGAAAAACCGCAAAGTATTTTGTAGAAACCAATTAATAAATTTAATATGAAATATTTAAAAGTTTAGGCTGAAAAAAAAAGAAAACAATTAAATTATTTTGCAATTTAAACTTCAACGAAGGTAATTTATATATTTAATCAAACTTTCGACGTCATACAGGTGAATCTCCGATGTGAAATAATTAAAAAATTCTATGCATTTATGCCGTTGTTTAAAAAATATCAACTAATCATTATACAAAAATGTTTTAAATAGTATAAAACAGCCATTTTGTACTGGAAACAGAACTTAACACTCATTCCCAGCTTTATGTTAAGGGGACAGGGAACATCTCTAAGAGAAAAAACACTAAAATTTATCTGTCAATGAAGCTCATACACATAACTTTTTCAATTTTTTTAAACTATTTAAAAAAAATCTTCTTAGAATGTTGCGCTGGTCTTGGGTTCGTATCTCTTATTTAAAGGTTCCCTGAGCTTCACATATCTCAGTGAGACGATAAAATGAGGACCAAAAGTCAAACGGAATAGTGAGAAAACTGAAAGTCCTTTGCTATAAACCTCAAGTTTGCGATGAATAATTAAATCTTTGAAGTTATTACCCTAAACATAATTTTTGTGCATTTCTAAATTATAAATATTCGTTCTTTTAGCATGTATTATTTTTAAAAAAATGTGGTTCGTTGTGTTAAATAACCATGCATACTAAAATCATCATACTAAAAATTCAGGACCCCTTTTCTCAATATTTTGATTGAATTTAGCTGAAAATTCTTCAGGACCCTTCTTCAGGACATTTAAATGTTTGGTAAAAATTCAAATGATCATAAAATCAAATCTCCAAGTACAATAGAAAAAGAGAAAACTGTATCGAATGGCTGGAAAATGGTGATTTGGAATTATAACATTTATAGCTTTCAATAAAGTTATATTATAATTTACTGAAACCCTTTGCAAATACAGCATTATGTTCTTGTGTGATGTGTATTATAATAACTCTTGCACAAATGCGCATTTAGTAATTAACATCTGAAATGAAATACGATCGTATGAAATTTCATTGCGCCCCCGATTTCCTTAATTGATGGATGCATTCTAGAGAGCGTACTGTCCCTTAAAACTATTTAATGATGATTTTGCGCCGTTTAATGATTAAAATTGCAATGAAATTTGATAAACGTTTGTAGTTTCATCCATGGAAGCAAACTTTTTCACTTAATTGGTTTACATTTGCAAGGAAAACAAGAATGTATTTCTTTGTTAATTATAAATAGTCTTGATTAATACATTAGCGATATAAAGGCTTTATTAAATGATTATTATATGGCTTCAAAATATGCCTTTTACGCCAAAATATTAATGATAGCTCAATTTATTGAGCTCTAAGCTTGTATTTTAATCTAACGTTATACTTTATATCTAAACTTAACTCAAAATCGACCTAACATGAAATTTATATAAAACCAAATACTTCGGTATGTTTTATAAATTTTTGTTCAGAGTACAAAATTAAAAGATTATCCGAAAGTTTGTTATAAAATCCTTTTCATTATTGAGGATTATGAAGAGTTTTTTAAATTTACACCTGCATAAACTTTATTCGCAACAAATAAGCCCACTTAAGACATGGGACTTTTGATTATTTAAATAGAATGATTAAAATCAATCCTTATAAATCAAGTTTTTTCGTAGCATTTATGACTTTTTATGCTTCAAAATTTTAATCTTCATACCAAGAAAAATTAATAATTAAAATTTCCGTGGTTTCCAAAAATTATAAAAACTTTTATAATTAAACCAAAGATATAATGTAAACGAAACAATTGACGTAAAGATAAACGTTTGTCTCTAAAGAGAAAAAAAATCTATTTAATTTCAGAAATATACTGGATTATAAAACATAACGTTTTTATGCAAAATAATTGGTATCTCATTTTCTGAAAATAAAAATATATTAATTTGTCATGTTTTCTTAAATTTATTTAATAAATTATTTTTGACGAGGGATGATATATAATTGGATTGCTGTCCAGCATTCAAAAGGTATAATAGGTTAGCGTTATGACTTTAAATAATGAGATTCTTTAGTTGATAATCTTGAAAGATAATTACACTATGTTTCCAATTAAATCATTAATATAAGTATATGGAGTTATTTTAATTTTATTTGAAACTTATCTGGTGATTTTTATTTACTAGAATTTCCTTACAAGCATACTCATATCTTTAGATACTTTACAGTAAAATGAAAAAAAAAAGTGGAAAAAACACTTCATTTAATCAGAATTGTTGTTGTTTTTTATAATATCCCCCCCCCCCCTTCCACGTTAGAGAAGTTCAGTTTTTTTTTTTGAACACAGATTTAGTAAATGCGAGTGGTCTTTCCCTATGGAATTTTTTTATTGTTAAGGTTGAATGGGCGCGCTGAACCGCGGGTCTCCAAACTCAAACGCCTCAGTGTTAAACCTCAATGCATACTGTTTGTTACCGTTTGGTAACAAGTTACATAATCCACTTTATTCTATTAAAGTAGACCTCCCTCTTGACCAATTTGGGTTTTTTCCATCTATTACATGCATTACGCACAACTTTTGTTTGCTTATGTGTGTGTATCTCTGTAGAGGATTCATAAGGGTTTTTAAAATGTTTGGTACCACTTTGTTCTTTTTGAGTAAAAATAACTGTTTTATGCCGTATCATTCTGCCAATTTAAAAAAATTATGTTTAAAAATGATTTTTTTTATATTTTCATTCATAAATACATTCTATTTGTACTAAACCTGCTATTGAATACTATTTATACATTAATTTTGTTTCAAAAGTAACTACTATTAATAATTATTTTTATAAGTAATTTTTCTTGTTTAACAAAATCTAATTGTACTAAATATTAATACTCTTTTTTGTTTGTTATACAGGTTTTCATTAAAGATTTTATACCTAAAACTATGTGTCTGTGTGCCTCTGCAACTTCTTATATAATAATAAAATCATCAATAAGCTTTATTTTTAAGTATAATTTATTAGAAATATAAAAAAAAGTTCATTAGCTTAAGTAAAAAAGGTAATAATTTGAATAAAAATAAATATTAGTACCCCGAACTTAAAGCATCTATTCAGTGCTTAATGCATGGTGTTACCGTTTGGTAACAATTTTAAAAAATGAAATTATTTAAATTCTGATGCATTTAATTTTTTTCCGTATTTTTCCCGTAATGTATGAGCATAAGAGATACAAATATATTTTTTCGAGACGAAACAAAAAATTCATGAATTAGAATAGATGGTTAATCCAACGGGGGAAAAAACTATTTTCTCTAATATTACTATTTTCTCTAAAATATTTTTACAAACGGTGTTTCTTTGAATAATAAATGTAGATAACTTACAGGTCTCTGTCTTCCCACTTTTTGAAATTACTTCGAATATTTTGTGCAAAATTATTTATTGAAAAGTTTAAAAAATATATATATTCGAAACAATTTCAAAATGTGGTAAGGTCGGGACCTCTAAGTCAGCTACATTTATCACAGAAAAAAATCCGCCTGCAAAAATATTCAATACAGCCGGATAAATGCATGGATAAATGTGGCAGAGAAAATAGTTTTTCCTCAATAGGATTAACTCTGATGCACTTTGCTTTGGAGACCCACGGTCCAGCGCGCTCAGTACCTCTTATTTCCCAGTATAAAAATACTTTTACTGTGATTTAAAAAAAAATATATATGTATTATAAAAAAAATATATACAAGTTATATAATTTTTTTAAAGCAGAAATATTTAAAAATTCATCAGTTTAAATCAAAGAGCTATTAATGGGGAAGAAATAACTAAACAGAAATCGAAAATCTTGATCCTAAATTAAAGCTATAGATATGCAGATTAAAATAAAAGACAAACTGCACTTCATTTGCTAGCTTAATTCTTTATTTTTCCCACCAGAATCTTTCATCCGGGTTAATGGAGGTGCTCCTAGTTATACCAATTGGGACGTGAAGGAACCGAGTTCGTATCCAGGAACCAAAGACTGTGTCGCATTCCACCCATCCACTGGAAAGTGGATGACCGTCAGCTGTAGTGGAATTGGAGTGGCTGTATGTCAAATGCTCAAAAACTAAGAGACTTAAAAGCTGAATAAATTGCCTTCTTTGAAAAATTGTTGTTTATTTTTAAACGGTATTATTCACAGCCTATAATAGTTGGATTAATTCAGCACACATGAAGCGAAAAAAATACATATCAGGGTGGCTAGTAAGTTTGATGCAAACATATTCAGATTTTTAAGTGAAGATAGGTTTGGTGCAAGCAAATAAGAGTCCCCTTTGTTTCGGGGTATTATGCTTAATATGACTGCCCCCAAAGTTAACTTCTTAATATGAAGTATGCCACAAAAATAAATCCATGAACAAAAGCTGACTATAAACTCTTGCTTAAACTCAGAATTAATCAATTCATAAAATAATACAAAAACACCACTTGAAAGTTATAACCACCCACGCTTACAAAAAAAAAAAAGGTAAAAAGCGTCAATATTACTTCCAAGCCGCTCCAATATTTTTCTAAGACAGCTTTGAAAATTTCCCTCAATTTTTTACCCAAAATGGCACCCTCTAAAAATTTTCCTCAATTTGGTACCCAAAATGGCACCCTCTGAAAATTTCCCTCAATTTGATGATTTCTTAGAAATTCTAAACGTCTTATCGAAAGAGGTTAAAAACAAATATTTTCAATCCACTAAATATGAAGAAAAAAATAGATATATCCATATGGCGCCTAATTATTTATTTGTTTTATGAGAAATTTTGTACTTACAAATCTGTAAAGGTCGCGATATTGTATTAAGTAAAAGAAAAGAAAATCGGATTTATTTTTTCTACCATTGGCAATTTTTCAAACAATTTAAGCGAGAACAAAAAACAGACTTCTTTTTGTACTTTCTTAAAAGCGTACTTGATGAAATAGTTTTTTTTATAAAATAAATGCCTATTTTTTTGGGGCACCCGTGATTGAAGTTGTTTTCTGATTCGTTAAACCATAACTATACTTATAATATTTACTTTGATATACATTCCGGATACAAGTTCTTTCCAGGCAACTTGTTTTTATTCCTCTATTTATTAAACTTTATCGGTTTTGTTAATTCGATTAAAAATCAACAATTTACAGTGAGTCACCAACAGATAAAAGCCTCAGTTCTACTAAAAGACAAGTTTGTACATAAACATTCGTTTTAGTAAGGTAAGAAAATATTATATTCTTCAAATCAAATACAATTCTAAAAGTACCGAAAGTGAAAACAATTCAGCTGGAACTGTTGTCACTCACGACGTGAAACATCCCCATATCTACTATAATGATGGGGTTGTCTTATACACGTATTATCAGCTGCAATGTTCCTGTTTTCATTTTTGTCTGGATTGGATTGGATTGGTTGACATATATTTTCAGGCTTGTGTGCTTGGTCGCAAGGACCCGCTTATAAACCATCGTCAAGTAGGACAACACAAGACACACACAAACACAGATGACAGATGCTCCCATCTGTCTCCACCTCCACAATTTAGACATGTCCCTGAAGGGGAGGGAAATTTTCTCCAGGAACCTGTACCCATGGTGAACTGCGCAATGACCGACCACAGGACTTTCGGACTCAACAGATTTTACGAGCACGTACTCCGCATATACTCGGTAAGTCTTCAGTGGCACCGGGTCTCGAACTCTCAACCTTCCGATCTCAAGTCCGAGATCGTGACCACTAGGCTCCTTACAGCTCTATTTTTGTCTGGAGTTACTATTGTTTTGGTATTCAAAAATTAGTTTTATAAAATATTTTACTTTTGAAAATGCGATCTTCTTGCTGTGCTGTTGGTTGTTCAAATCATTTGTTAAGGAAAGCTTGCAGAGAAAGAAAAGTTCTTTTGATCTATGACGTATTTTTTTTAGAGTGAAACCGAAACAACCAATGCAATCACATGACAAAGAAAGGTAATAACAAGAGCTTACGTCATTTGAAACATTCCAATTAATAATATATTTTACGATGCTTCAAAACTTATTGGGAGGGTGTAAAAACTTAGTATAATCCACCTAATATGTAAAAAATAAAGTTACAAGGATCAAATTAGTATTCCACGAGAGATTCATATGTCCGAAGCCAATTAAAATAACCCAACGTATTTTATGAGTTGTTTTATTAATTATTCCAGACTTACTTTTTTGTAATAATTTGAAACACTGTTGAGGATTCTTAATGTATGGAACTTGATAATGATTTGAGAAGGGTTACAAATCATTCTGAATGCGGCTGAAAATTTCATATAGAGTTTCCTTTAAATAATAGGCAACGGGACAGTTTTTCACGTTTTCGTTTATGTCGTGGCAACTGGCAACGTAAAATACAAGTTTCAACTTTCTGATTCTTAGATGATATGGCCGCCAATAGTAAGTTTATTCGTATATTTTAATTATATTTATTGATTATTTACTTGATTTACATATTATGAAACACTCATTACATCGTCTTCTTTAGTGATTATGTATTAGATTATGTTTTCTTAACCTGTCTTTACTCATAGACCTTGTCGTATTGCGTTTGGTACAGCATGTGGTTAAAAATAATATAAACTTGTATATGTTAAAAATAATTTGTAATTAATAATCTTTTTTACTGTGTGTCAAAACGATTGAAATCGAATCTGGTTACCGTTGTAATTTTCTATGTACGCATATCTTTTACTGCAACATTTTGTTTTTACGCAGTTACATCATTACGCGATAACTATTTGTTGTTTTCCGCCTATTCGGAATTTTTAACCGGACATTAGTTTTTTTTATCAACTTTTATTTTTGTTTCGTTTTTTCGTTCAAAGTTTAGTTTTTTTTAATTTTAGAAAGTACATTTTGCCTTATTAAAACAAATGTATTTTCTATGAATTTTGAAATGTTTGTTTACCATTATTTCATTAGTTACACTCTGAATTATATTTGTACAAGGATAATTATTTGCAAATGTTTTATTAAATTTCTTTAGATAAACAAAAAAAATTTTTGGTGAGAATATTTTAAATTTTTTCCACAAATTTTAACTATTTTTTTTCTTCTGACAGTGAAATTTAGTTTCCCTCTGCCATAATAACAGAGTAATTAGTGATTAACAATAAATGTGGGCAATTTTTTTCGTTTATGTAGTCTAAAACTAATTTGTAGACAGAAAGTTTTCATTAAAGTACTTGCTGTATCTTGCATGTTTATCTAGATTACTGTAAATATATTTTCAAATTGTTTATTTTTTGTTAGTAATATTACAGTACTAACAACATCATTAATTTTTTAACATACATTGAACAGTTTGAGATAACATATAAGGATCATTGTTGTTGTCATTCTTACTGGGTATTAGAGCTTGCACTTATATTTTCAGCTAAAGGCAAGCGTAAAGTGAAGGGCAAGACCCTCGACTTGAACACTTTTTTGGGAGAAGATGCCGATGCCCCATCTGGCTATGCTGTTGTACAGCCTCGACGAATGGATTGGGCTGATGTTATGGATAATGAAGACGTAGATGGTAATGGTTTGCCTTACACTTTGTAGCTAAAAAGCAAAAATTTTAATTGAATATTATAAGTTACAGTTCAACCTTGATAAAGAAATGTAATGATATTTCCATGTGCAAAATAAAATAATATTAAACTAAACTCCTTGGTGCAC
Source organism: Hylyphantes graminicola (assembly GCA_023701765.1). Taxonomy (NCBI): domain Eukaryota; kingdom Metazoa; phylum Arthropoda; class Arachnida; order Araneae; family Linyphiidae; genus Hylyphantes; species Hylyphantes graminicola. The sequence goes on along the minus strand of CM043114.1, from coordinate 70,980,576 downwards.
CAGCCCATTGTGGGCTAAGGCCTGCCGTGCCCATTTCAGCTTACGGGACCTAGGGCTCTGGAATGCTAGGCATATATCCTGGTAAGGGGGTCAGCCTCCCGAGGAACTCCCAGTGTTTAGTTCCCAAGTATGCTTGGTCCCTATTTTATCCATCCATTTAAGGGATGAAAGGATGGGTCAACCTCGCCTAATTCGGGATTTGATCCTCGGACCTGTGTTGTGACAATGTTAAGCAAACTAAGCCACTGGGCCTCAATATTAATGTTAAGTTAGCCAAAATTGTGTTGATTATGAAGATTATTTTAAATTATAGTGAGTAAATTAATAAGTATTTCCAAAGTAATACTAGTTTATTTTAATATTGATAGGATTTACAAAATTTGCATTATACAACACAACAAATTAGTTTAATCTTGGTATAAAATGCAAATAAAGACAAATGAATGCTATCTGACTGTCTTTTTTATCAGTTTTTGTATTGCATTGTGTAATTATTATCTCTCCTTATTTTATTCACTTCCATTTTTGCATTTTTATTCTCCAGATCGCTTCACACTAGATTATAAAAAAGATGAGAAATTAGTGTTGCCCACTGCACCAAAGGCCGCCCGTGGCCCTGATGTAGATCTAGCGAAAGTTCCTTCCAATCCACCCTTCACAGCATTCCTAGGAAATCTGCCTTATGACGTCTCAGAAGATGACATAGTGTTTTTCTTCAGGCAGCTAGAGGTAAGCTTGCTAGTGCTTGTGTGTTAGGTAGAGTTTACTAATGTAACTTGCATTGTCATCCACTATTTTCTAAGGTGTAAATCAAATTTTAAATTGTTAAAAAATATTAAATATTGTTTAAAGTTGAAAGGAAGTGTTTTATAGGTATTTTGCACTTTCCTTGCATATAAAATTCTTGGATGTCTTAGTTATAAAATTTGTTGCAAATGAAAGAGCATTATCTTATCTTGATATAGGCCTTTTTATTATGTTTTTGTAAACTATGTTAAAGGGGTTTGTATATATAGGTTAACTAAAGCTAATTCTTAAGAAATATTCAATTATTTGCAGATTATTTAACATTTGTTATAGAATTTTTTTTTAACGTCTTGCAACAAAACAATTTTGTAGTTGGAATATTTCATTAACAGTTTAATTTTTAAACATTAGTCTGATAAGTGTTTATTTTTGAGAATATATTTTAAGCATATCCTCATAAATTTTTTATTGTCTATGTACAGCGAAAGTATCATGTTCATTATGAATGGAAAATATAGCATTTTGAATTTTTTGAGTGCATCTTATTTACATTACATTGTTACTATAACCATTGTAAAATCAGCTACAGGTGCTTTCCAATGATTAATTTAATCTTAAAAGTTCATATCTTTACAATGATTTGTTTTTGTTATCAGCAGGTCTTTATGCTAACTTTAGGGAAAGTAACAGGTGTTTTGTGTGGTATTTATTTTATCGCAAAATCTTAGTACCGTATATACTCGTGTATAACCCGAGAAATTTTGGTCAAATTTAGGGCCGTAAAAAACGGGGTCGACTTATACACGAGACATCAAATTTTCGAGGGGGGAAAATCCTTAACTAAAGCTAAATTTCAATCAAACTTAAGGTTTAACTACTAACTATTGAAAATAAAGACACAAAAACAGTTAAATTCTAAAGATGAAATAAGATTGGTATCTTTCACAATCTCTACCAAAACGTGCTTAATTGTTGGTTCTCGGTGTGATGCGTATTTGCACGTGTAGGTTTGGCACAGGGCTGTTCAGTCAACCAGTCTTCAAGAGGCGTAAAGAAACGTTGTCAGTCCGTGACCTTGACAGCGGGTCTTCACGCTTCACTAAACATAGTTTAAAATTAGCTTCTTCATTCAGGGTCAGCAATGTCAAGGACATCAAAGCGAAACCTGTTTTTGTGTGATGCGTATTTGCACGTGTAGCTCTGGCACATGGCAGTTCAGTCAACCAGTCTTCAAGAAACGTTGTCAATCAGTGACCTTGGCAGCATGGCAGCGAGGTCTTCACGCTTCACTGAACATAGTTTAAACCTAGCTTCTCCATTCAGGGTCAGCAATGTCAAGGACAAAGCGGAAACCTGTTTTTGTTCGGGTTGAAATTTTGCTTGCAAGTAAAAAAAAAATTACGGTCCCGTCATGAGCCGGTTTCTTCTAATATTTTTTCAGAAGGCTCTAGCTTATTTCCTACCTCGACTTATACACGGGTTACCGATTTTGGAAGGATATCTGGTTAAAAAAAAAGGGGGTCGGGTTATGCACGGAGTCGGGTTATACACGAGTATATACGGTATATGAATGATGCTTTTAGTTTTAAATGTTTTATCTTTACATTTTGCCTATATTTGCATAACAGGTTAAAAATGTTCGACTTCCACGTGAGAATGGTGAAAAGGGCAGAATTAGGGGCTTTGGATATGCTGAATTTAATAATAGGCAAGATCTGATCCAGGCTTTAGCTTTAAATAATGAGGTAACATGCTATCTTTTAAAAATGACTTAATTTTTTTTATTTATTATCTGGTAAAAAAAAACTAATGTTATTTTTCTGTTTTAGTCTATGAAAAATAGAGCATTAAAGATTAGTCTAGCAGGAGAACATGGTAATTATATTTCTCATATAACCTATAGCCTCTCTATGTATAAACAGACTGTACTGAGAGTACTTTTTTCCAACACTTTCTTATATATTTTATTTAATTTAGCCCTTTGGTAAAAAAGTTCCTATATTTCCCCCCTAATCTTTTTCAATTTTACTAACATTCAGTTATGCAATTTTATCGAGAAGTTAGTTTTAGTTAAAAAAATTTCGAATATATCTGAAGAAGTACTGTTATTTAATGACATTGAATCTAAATCTCTTTATAAACCTCTGTGTTTTTCATGCATAAAAGACTTAATATAACTAACAATTTCTTCAGATGGAGATCGTGGAGGTGATCGCCGTGATGCTGGACCTGACCGAACTTTGGGTGATTGGAGATCATCCGACAGACAAACAGCCCCTAGGGATGACTCAAGAAATGGTTGGTACCAATTGTTTATTAAAGAATGCTGTGTTAGTATTGTAGTCAATAGTTTCTTTTATCAAATTTTGTAATATTACAGTGTATAAGTTCATTTATAATCATTAATTATTACAATGTACTGCTTTCTTTTGCAACACCACCCCTTCTTTATATGCATCAGTTTTCATTTTTATTAGTAAATATTTAGCCAGTTTCATTGGGAATATAGAAATTAATTTTCTTTGTTTGCATTTATAGAAAATAGTTTATGTGCACCCGGTCCAAGAAGTAGTTTAAACATTAATAATTGATTGTAACTTATAAATTTTAGCTGTGTCTTATCAAGTTATTTGATCCTCAAACTTTAAAGCTGCAAATAATGCACTCACCGTTGCAGTACACAAATATAAGTGATTACAATTTTAAGTTAATTGCTGGCCTTTGTCGAAACTAATGTCCTTGTGTTTTATATAAACTCTTATGAGTTCTTTTAAAAGAGCTAGTCAAATAAAGGTTAAAATTCCAATCTCTAGTCAATGTTAATGAAAGTTATCATGAGGTCAACTACATATCTAAGAAATTTTTATTCATCTTGTCTTTTTCTAGACTCTAGAGGTGGCTTTTCCGACAGAGAGCCTTACAGAGCAAAGTCTGGTTACGACAGGCCATTTGAAAGGAATGATAGAAACGACAGGTACGAAAGAAACGGCGACAGCTTTAATAGAAGTGATTTCGGAACAAGAAACCAGGACAGGGACTATGGAAGTCGAAATCAAGATAGAGATTACGGTGGAAGAAATGACAGAGACTTTGGAGGCAGAAATGACAGAGACTTTGGTGGCAGGGATCAAGATCGAAGAGGATATGGATTCTCTGATAGAGGTGTGTTTCAATGTATATTAAATTATTGAGAATTCAAAGATTCATGAAGTAAACAACATATATCCCAATAAACATACATTTTTCACTAACAAACTATTTACACCGATAATCTATGTCGTTTACTTCATAAATCTTCTCGTGTTAATGCTCTAGACTGGGAATTTTTAATAGTAGCCAGTGGCTACCAGAGTGAAAAAAAATGGTAGCCACATTTGGATTTTTAGTAGCCAGTTTCAAATTTAACTATATATATATATACGACAAAAAGAATGTGCGATTTTCCACAAAGCAAAATTTTTATAAATGCATTTTTGATGTGGAAAGATGACAGTAAAAAAAGGATCCTACCAAATATGTAAGTTAATGTGATTGGCCATTATTGAAAGGGGAAAATTATTTTATGTACACACAGTTCAACTTTTCGGAGAATTCTTGACGTTGCCCACGATTGTTCATGAAATGTTCTCATATCAGAATTGCTTAAATGAATAGCTGAGATCTTAATCAGCGGAAATCAATCACCTGTAAATTGCCGAGATTTAAAAATCAAATTTGCATTTAGATTTTCGTCGCCCAGCTCTATTTACGTCACACGGGGCCGACTCAGTGACGTTACACAAAACACCGGTCAATGATGAGGGGAAAATTTCACCGATGAGCAACAATTACTCATCAAGTCTTTCTTCCCAGAAGAATCAAATCGAAACGTTTTATTGTTATTATTTTAGAAATACAGCTTCAATTTTAATTATTCGTTGAACCAGAGGTGCCGATCCCCCCCAGAGACAACGACGCACCCCCCCCCCAAGAATTTTTATGCGCACCCCCCCCAAAAAAAAAACCACTGTAGCTTTTATATTGATATAGACTTATGGAGTACCAACCTAAGTAATTTACACCATACTATAGGATTCATTACGATGTATACATGAAACGCGTTATAGGAAAATAATATTTTAAATACCATCGAATTGGGTAAATTTGTCCTAAGAAATAAAACCCAAGTACTGACTTTTTTTCTCGAACATTTTTCTACTGATAGGTCAACGCAGAGTTGCCCCTAATTGAAAAAGGGAAGCACGTTTCAGTAGCTTTTATAATACGGAATTACAACTTATTTTTAATTTTCCTTTAAATAGATTTTCTTTACACTGAGAAAAAAATACTGTAAACATACAGAAATTTTTTTAGTAATGTTACAGAAATAACCAATTTTACAAAAAAAGTTTTTGTAATTCTGAACAGAAATCTTCATTTCCGAAGTTACAAAATAATTTCTAGTATTTTAGCCTCGATCTTGATTTGGATAGCCCTCGTGTAACTCTAGTGCGAGGATAATTCAAACCTAACCTAATCTAATCGATCGTGATTCCAATTAGCCAATCGCCATTTTAAATTTATACCTTAGTTGGTTGTTTCAAATGAATTTAACTTCTAATTTCCTAGCGATCTATGTGCCGAAATAGCACAGTTGGGAAAGCGTCAGACTGATCATCTAAAGGTTCCTGGTTCGATCCCGGGTTTCGGCCGTCTGCTATTCCTCGGTATTGTAGTGGTCAGTTCCCCCGCCTGTCTTGCGGGAGACCGGGGTTCGATCCCATGTAGTAGGAACGCAGACATTTTGTTTTTCAATTTGCAATTGCACGGAAAATGTGGTATCTTGTATAGTTACTGAAACATTACTTGTGTGGGATACATAAAATAGTCCTGTAAATCTACATGATATATACATGTAATGCTAACAAAAATATATTATGTGTTTTTACAGCACTATTTTTAGTAATTATTTACTAGAAATTTTCTAGGAAAAGTTTTTTTACAAAAAAATGTTTTGTAATGGTTACAGATTTTTTTTTCACAGTGTACAGCAAAAGCTATCGGGAATCTAAGTAATCGGTAAAAGTTCCGCTCAAAATTTATGTAATTATATTATTTTTTTAATCCATAAAAATAACCGGACACGTGATCCAATTAAAAACTGCCTTATTCCTTCCTTCAATTCTTAATGAATAAAAATGCACTCTTCGCTTTTATTTATCTAATGCAACACAATTGACATCATAAAACAAATTAGAATTATTTTATAATGCTTACAGATATAGTTTCACTTAAAAAAAGTTAATATTTATTAAATTACTATAATTAAAATTAAATTTGAAATAAAATTTTTACCGTAAAACTTGGAACTGAACTTCTTAACTAAATTCAATCACTCACACATTTGATACCAGACGACAAGTATCTTCCTACTGTTTCTAAATAAAGCAATAATTAAGTTTCTTTTCGAGTATAATTTGGAGGTCAAATGGCTTGGGCCTGAGTAGTGAGTATGTATCCTAAGCCAGATATATTATCCGAAAGTCATTCATTCAAAGAAATTTTATACAAAATTCTGAATATTTATGATGTCAACTATAACAGCGATTAAGAAATGTTTATGAGAAATAATTGTCAGCACATTGTTTTCTTCGACGCCGAGCCTCTTAAAATAGAATTATCACATTTTGCATATTGTATAAGATTTTAGTTGCGATTCCTTTAGTTAATGTATAAAGTGCTTAAAGTATCAAATTAAGGGTTTTATTCAATTAAATTACTTATAATGTGAGTTTAAAAAGTGCAATTCTGCAATTGTTACTTGTTAGCATTGCAAAAAATTTCTATTAAATTCAACAAAATAGGATCACTTATTAGGAAAAGGCCCGTTCCTTCCTTGCGGTTTAGGAAGCTACGTCTAAAGACAGCTTAAACCTCAACATGTAATTTTATAGTGTTCACCAAATAAATATCTAGAAATCGATAATAAAAAAATATTAATATCTCTAGTGCTTAATGAAGGGAAGGAGGGGTGGGGTCTAATTTTTTGACAGCTGACATCAAATTCTTGCTGATAAAGAGGGAAATTTGTTTAAAAACCATGCCTCTCGACCGTATTCTTTCTAACCAAGATGCGTAATCTATCTTTAATATTCTTTAGTTGTCTTTATACAAAAAGCAGCCAAACAAAAAAATTTGAGATCCAGGTGCACATTAAAAAAAACAAAACAATGTTTTTCATTATTAATATTGATCAATATTTTTGGTGCCCAAAAGTGTAAAATTTGAAACTAAAATTATCAGTAATATCAAATATAATTAACTTTTCAGTATTTGTATCCTTTAAAATTCTTTAGTATCCTTTCTTTATTTGCCTAACCTTCTGAAGGACACAGACGTTTAATTTGTCAAAAAGGTTTATATAAGAGGGTCTCTGCTGATATCGAGCTCTTCTCTCACAAGCCTGAAAATATATGTCTAACAACCAACCCGTCAAATGACTGTTTTTCCAGCAACACACAAAATTTTTAAATTTTTATAAATTTCATAATTTTATTAAATTCCAAAATTTAAAGCATGGGGGGGTCCACCAAGATTTATAACCACCTTCTACAGAATTCTTTTATTAAGAAATTAAATTTTCAGTTAACATTTTAATCTAAATCTCAAGCAGTAAAAACAAGTTTATGTTTCTGCCAAATTGCTTTTTCAGAGGGTTAAGATTAAAATATTCAAATTTTATAATTATGAAAATCTTACCGGAATCTTTTCCAAAACACTTCAAAATAAGTTCTTGGAGTATTTATGGTACAGTGCATTTTAACTTCTTTTAGTTTAAAATAGATCAAATAGAAGCATTTAATAAAGGAGTATCTTAGATGCTTCCCTCTCCGTTTCGAAATCGAACTATCTACAATACAAAAAAATAAGAACACTTTTAAGCGGGAAAATTGCACGTATGCCATTGGTTAAAAAGAAATATGCAGGAGTCAATAATCGAATTGTATATGTTATACAGACAGAAGGACAGATGCGAAAGTGTTTTGTTTCAGGTAAAAGAAGTGATGGGTTGTTTATGGGTAATAAATGTCAGAAAGATTCGTTAGGATTACGCGATATTCCATTATCTATTATCTTCTGTAATGTTCTTTAATAAGGATTTTGGTTACCATTTTTGATTCTTGAAGGTTGGGGTGAGGGGGTAGATGATTATAAAGAACAAGTATTTGTTAGAGTGGTATCTTAGTCAAAATAAACCATTCATATTGAAAATTTTCTAATTTTTTCGACCCCCCCTAAAATTTCAATGACGCAGTCTGCGTCGCTGCCCCCCCTTGCAGGCACCCCTGCGTTGAACAAAAATGAAAAATTATGATCGCCACTTTTGGCGACTGGGGTCCAATTTTTAGGTAGCCACTTTCGATTGAATAATCGCCAGTTGGCGACTGGCGACCGCTAATCTAGAGCTTTATCTCGTGTATCATGTGCAAAGTTGAAGGTTTTTCTGAATATTGAGAATGTATTTAAAAAACCTCTGGTGCATTTTTTCACTTCTCATGCTTTTGCTTTAATATTATGCAATGCCCATGGTATTTGTTTGAATTATTTGATTTGTAATTTTACTTTGGTTTGGTTACTGCATTTGATTTGCAAGTTAAAAGAATTAAAAAGAATTTCAATGGTCAAATGCTTATTTTTGTGCAGTGAGAGAGCCAACTGGATTTGGTTATGTAGGTTTTAAATAAAATAAATTTTTTAAGCAATCACTTTATTTAATTTAATGGAAATGCATTAATCTTGAAGAAATATCTTTTTCTTTAGCGCTACAGCCGATTCCCAGCCAAGGCTGTCTCAACAAGCTAAATGAAATATATTCATTAAAAAAAGTCACTGGTATTAAATTAGTAAAGGTGTCAATTAAATTCATGGAGATTTATTGTATTGCAGGAGGAAATCGAGGAGGCAGAGGTGATAGTCGAGATTATGGAGGCAGTTTCGGTCGTAGGGAAGATTCTGGAAGAGATTCTCGCTACAGAGATTCGGATCGCGATCCACCCAGAGACAGCTATGATAGGAGGCCTGCTGAAAGACCATCATATGATTCTGGTATGGAATAATAAATTTTGTTTAGAAATTATCTCGTTAAGAAATTAATATTTTTCTTTAAAAATTATCTATTGAGAGACTTGATGATTTTGTAAATTTGATGCTATAGAATCTCTTTGATTGAATAAAAAAAATATGACATGAGACTTCCTATTTTGTCTATCTTGTCTTTTGAATTGCTGTAATATTCTTTGAATATTTGCCAATCAATTTTTACTGTCTTCCTATTTAATTAATAGCTTTTTGTTTCTTAGGGCCCTTACTTAATTGAACACTTTCTGTTACTTTTCTAGGTAGTTCTTCCGGTAAAGAAAGGCCTAGACTTCAGCTAGCCCCTCGCACTAAACCTATTGAACCTGTTCCACCCCCAGCTGAGGCTGTTGCAGCTAGCTCAATATTTGGAGGAGCCAAGCCTGTCGACACAGCAGCCAAGGAACGAGAGATCGAAGCCCGTCTGGCTCGTGAGAAAGATGTTGTGAAAGATCCCAAAGAAAAGTACTGTGAAAAATCCATTTTATTTTTCATTATGCTTTCTATCATTTGCTTTTTTTTAAAAGTTTGTTTGGCTTTTGGAAGGATATTTTACAGTAGAAAATCTCTCGGAAACATCGGATACCTCAGAGAATTCTTGGTTATCGTTATGGGATTTTCTGGATTGCAAATAATTTCCTATTTTGACCAATTGGAATGATTAATATATCTAAGTGTACCGTGATTATTATTTAATTTTCAGAAATATATGGGACCTAAATTGTCTTGTCAAATTACCAGATATATTTAATTATTAATTTCAGTCGCCTTAATCATATCTGTAAGTTTTGTGGTTCAGACAGAGATAGATGTCAGGCACACAATCACATATTAACGGTGTAGATATTTTAAAAACATGTGATGTTTCTTATCTTGGTCCATCTGCCTTTCCCTTCTAAAATGTGTTTCTTAAACTTCATACAAATGACTTATTATTTTTATTTTCAGGGAGCCTGAAGCGCGTGTTAGGAAGTTTAGTTCTGGCTCAGGCATCAGCAATCGATCAAGGCGCTCATCAGATTCTGGCCCTGGCTCTGCTAGCGAAGATGCCGCTCCACATTACAAACCCCCAATACCCAAACAGGTAGGCCTTTTGGACAGTGATTACTTTATATATAAGTACCTAGTATACAAATCGGGACTTCAGTGTTTTATAAATTGGTGCTTTAAAATAATAAACTTCTCTGTGCATATCACTGCTGTACATGCTTTTGCCAGAGCTATATGTATAATTTATGATGGTTGTTGAGAAAATTTGTCATGTAAAAATAAGCTTTCTGCTTATGTTTATCTAAGTAAACGAAATATGACACATAAAGACCTTAGTTTTTGATTAATTTACATAGGGCAAGTTAAGTTAAGCAAAAATGATTTTTAAAAACTTGTTTTTAATGGTAAATGAAGGTGTCAATGGTTCGCAAAGTTGTCATTGATGGGTTAATCGCACATCATTTTCTTGGTACCTTTTTTGGTAATGATAATAAAAGCTGTTATATTATATGGAGGGCCCATAATACAAGTAAACCAAATCCATTAAAAGCTTCTTTGTGTGCTACAGAGGTTTAAAGTGTTAACATTATTATTAATACTCTACTGTGGTCACAGTTCCCAGGAAGCAGTCGACATCACACAAAGTTCTACTTCATGGTAGGATTGTCTCTTCGTTACATGGATAATTGGAAAATCAGTTCAATCTTCTTTTGTTTGGCACTTTTAAAAACTTCGGGTATACACACTTACAAATCGGGACTTCAGTGTTTTATAAATTGGTGCTTTAAAATAATAAACTTCTCTGTGCATATCACTGCTGTACATGCTTTTGCCAGAGCTATATGTATAATTTATGATGGTTGTTGAGAAAATTTGTCATGTAAAAATAAGCTTTCTGCTTATGTTTATCTAAGTAAACGAAATATGACACATAAAGACCTTAGTTTTTGATTAATTTACATAGGGCAAGTTAAGTTAAGCAAAAATGAATTTTAAAAACTTGTTTTTAATGGTAAATGAAGGTGTCAATGGTTCGCAAAGTTGTCATTGATGGGTTAATCGCACATCATTTTCTTGGTACCTTTTTTGGTAATGATAATAAAAGCTGTTATATTATATGGAGGGCCCATAATACAAGTAAACCAAATCCATTAAAAGCTTCTTTGTGTGCTACAGAGGTTTAAAGTGTTAACATTATTATTAATACTCTACTGTGGTCACAGTTCCCAGGAAGCAGTCGACATCACACAAAGTTCTACTTCATGGTAGGATTGTCTCTTCGTTACATGGATAATTGGAAAATCAGTTCAATCTTCTTTTGTTTGGCACTTTTAAAAACTTCGGGTATACACACTTGAATGAAAATAATATTTGTGGCATATTTAAACTGTTTCACTTAAAATTTACACACATTAATAGCATAATAGGAATGTTACATAAGCAAGCAGAAATTAGGATAATACAATGACTTTTGATAATTCAACGTATCTCGATGCGTGTGGTTAAGCTAATATTATGTTAATTAAACATTATAACTTTTAACATTATTGCACTGAAATTTTACTTGGTGTATGCAAAGTGGATTTGGTTTTCCTGCATTCTGAACCCTCCTTAAAAAGCTCTAGATTAAATAAAATGTATAAGTGGTATTTTGTGAGTATGAAAGTTGTATTTTTGTCCTAAATAGGGTGAGCGAGAAACACAGCCATACACTCTGCCTAGGACTCGGCAGAGATGTGGGAGTAACAGCAGCACTGGAAGCGATAGGGATCAGAGTACAAAAGGTAGTCATCCAGCAAGCAGTAGAAAAGGTTGGTGTGATTAAGGATTCCATTTGTATTCCTGAATATCACATCGTATCTTTTTCTGTTTTGGTTTCTTAGTAATTTATTTAGTATAAGTGGCATATTCTTAATGTTGAGAAAAAGTTAGCTGTTTTTTTAAGATGTATTGAGAGTTTTTTGTAAATTTTAAGTTAAGAACATTTCACACAATCTTTTATTGTAGTACAATTAGAGTTTGGGTCTCGAATTTGATGGCCTTAGTGAAATAGCAAATAAAACAACTCATACTTAAAACTGAAGCCTGTTTATGCCAAATTTATATTCTAAATGGTGGAAAGTTAGTTTTAAGCTTATAATGCCACAGCAGTGAGTGATTAATTTGAATCAGATTCTTTTTAAAAATAAAATCTTACCATTAAGCAGGGTTTTTTTATGCAAAACAACAAAAAAAAATTATACGTGGAAGATTTTTTTGGTATTAGCTTTATTTTCAATGACCTGTAAATTAAAAAAAAAACCTTTGGCAGAGTTACAGCATTACCTGCAAAGATGTCTGCGAGCGTTTTTCTTGAATCATTCTAAAAAATGATGTTAAAAAAAGCATAGTGTTTATTAACAACGTTTGGCAATAAAAATATGTGCTTTTTGCTTAAGTTTTTAATGTCGGAGATTGTCCTGAACAATTTATGTAGGATTAATTAATTTACACAAAAAATTAATTTTAAAAAAGTAAAGGTTTCTATATAGAAATTAAGATAGTACTGGTGTTCACAAGATTGTCATGAATGGATTTAATTAAAAAATGTCATCTTTATACTGTTGTTGACATGTCCATTCCAAAAACTTTGACTGAGTATGTCAACAATACTTTAATTTGTATTTTGTATCCCTTTTTATTTTAGCAGGGAGGGCAGAGCTCCTATTATTCCTATTTTTCCTATTATTTTAATGCTCCTCCTTTTTTTCCTGTTTTTCCTATTAAATTCCTATTTTTCTCATATTTGTTTTAAGTCCGGAGTTTTCGTAACGCAGTGCACACCGCATTCGTAAATTTTTCTAATCGGGATTGTTCTCGGCGCCCGGGCAATAATGGCTGAAGGAGTGTTGGCTCTCAAGGTCAAATTCCACGGTAGGAGGGGGGGGGGGGTGACTACTTTTCATGAAAAATGGTCAAGTTGTTTCTTCTATTCTCGGTCTATAAAAACTATATTTAGACTTTAAGACTCAATGAAAACTATACTTAGATTTTAAGAAATAACAAGTTTAAACAACAGATTTTGCTAATAAAGTTTTAAAAGATTATTATAATTGAGGGATGAATTACGATTAGATTACACTGAGCTGTCTTCAAATATCGACCAACTATCAGTGCAATCCCCCATTAGATAAGAATCATTTTCATTTGGTCAAAAATTTACAGACCAATATGCTTCCTGATTAGTTTATATTGCTGCCTAGTAATTTTCAAGAAAATCGCTTGCCTAGTAATGATTGACAGTTATCTGGTTCTGCGTGTCTGATTACTTTTGTAGCTCCGGTTCAGGCCAAATAGGATCAACCAAAATATTTTCTTCTGATCAAGCGTTCGCGAGGCGTGACCTTGTGAACACAAGAGCAACTTTGAACGTTAAAAGATTTTTTTTTTTGTTTTACTTTCCTACTTCGGCCGAACTGGGGTTTTTAATTTTAGATTTTTTTTTTTTTTGACTGTGGGATCGGCTTATACACGCTTCATATTTTCAGATGTTATGTTTATGTTATTAGCAAATTTCGAGTGCTTGAATTTTTTTTGGATAAAATGCTTGAATTTTGTTGTATTATTAAGTTATACTGCTAAGCAAAATTACTCAATTCTGCTACACAAGGATTGATTTGTGTAGCAGTTGAGTAGTTATGTTTGCTACTTTTTTTTATTTATTCAGATTATTATTTATTGGTTTAGATAGGCAAAGGAATAATTGTTTACTTAATATAAAATATATTTTAGAAGATAATGCATTGCACATCAAATTTCATAATGGCTTGAATTGATTTTTTAAAATTTAAATTTGGAATCCTGGAGTCATTAAAATTGTTAATTTCCGACACCTGAGTAGGCATCGAAAGCAACCGTTAAGGGGGACATCGTATGCAGCGTTTTGACTTTGATGGATATTTAAAGGTTATTGTAAAAAAGAATCAAGTCATTCCCCCCTATTTTTTCCTTTTTTAGTAGGTTTATGTTCCTATTATTTCCTATTTTTTTAAGATAATACTCCTATTTTTACTACTATTTTTCAAAAAATTTGGCTGCTCTCCCTGTTTTAGCCAGTTGTGGTGTTATCTACTTACAAGTTTTAACTTAACTGTAATTATAGAATATCTAATTCAATTGTTCTCTAATTCTTTGCAGAAAACTATAACAGAAGTGATAATTCCAATGATGTGCCCCGGCCCCATGGTGACGATAGTTCTAAAGGTGGCTTTAGAAATGCACGAAATAATCATTCACATCGCGATAATTCCAGAGAAAGAGCTTTGCATGGAACAACTTATGAAGAGCCAAAGGCACCAGTATGTCAATCTATGCATATTTATACATAATATATAGTAATTAATTAAACTGAAGATATGTTTGTGTGTGGCATGGAGCTAATAGACTCTTAGGTTGCACTTTTGAAAGTGTCCAAATTTTGCAAAAGTTTTGGGTTGCAAAAGTTAATCATTGGGAAGCTAAATTGCCTTTAAATAGCCTTAAAAAGATTAAAAGCAGTTTTTTAGTGTCTGTGTGGAAAGAAGTGACTAGATAAAATATTTCTTACTTGTGTGTTAAAGAAATATATTTGTTAGAGTTAATATGGCTATTTTTATTTTAGGTTTATACATGTGCTAACAAATTTTCTTATTTAACAACTGATGCAGAGGACCTTGATCGGAGCTCTGAATAAAGAGTCAAGTTTGCCTAAAAATATAAGCAAACACAAATTGGAAAGTTTTAATGGCCTTAGAATATGCATGAGATTTTTTTTTGTATCTGTCTTTTCCACATTTTTGCAGATGACTGAGTTTGTTATGAACTGCAATAAATTTTCTCACTGATATTTGAAATTCTGTAAAACATGACTCTGCAATAGTAACTTAAAACTTGTGTTTTTATGAATTTTTATGCAAACAGTTATTTGAAATACTTTTTTTCTGCAAGATTTAACTATCATTGATTATAAACCATTTACACCACCATTTTAAGATTATTAGCTTTTAAAGACTCTGAAAAAAAAATTGTGACGGTTTGAACGATCACTTACAATACACTTTTAGAAATGTATGTATAGAAGTAAATTTTATGATTCTTTAATTACATGGTTTGATTTTTTTTGTTATATCGTAACCAATAAAAAAAATCTTTTAAGTTGAACATTAAGTTTTTTTCCTTTTAAATTTAACTTGCTGGTCCAAGCCAATTCTTTAAGTTTGGGATCTTTGTGTTTGGTGTTGGTTTTTATTATAAATATGCACTTTGAGTTCTAAAAGGCCAGCTTGTTAAAATAATAGTCACTCAAAAACATCCATTTTGGTACAGCTTTTGTATTATTTCGGCTTAGCAATTAAGTTATGTCATGGTAAAATTTTCTTGGGGATCTTTATTTTTGATACAAGGTTATTTGTTCTGTCTGCGAAATAAGATTTTCTCTTTCAAGTTTTTAAAGGATGCATTATATTTATGGCTTTAAAAATAATTAGAATATTTATTGAGTTATTAGTTATAGATATTCATAAAACGTGCAATATAATTTTCTTTTTGGGACTTTGTTAAATTAATCTGTAGCAAGTAATACACATCATATAAATTTTTTTCTGAATAAATTTCATTAACATTTCTGCTTTCATTTACCTATATAGGTGCTCTTGTAAAATCCTTTCATGTGCCTACAAGTGGTACATAAACATATAATAACTTGAAAATCTTTAGTAATCATAACACTAAATGCACATCTAATATTTATAATCTCACAGTAAGGTGCTATTTAATTGTCGATATTTTGTATTTATGATTGATAGTTATAGGTTTTTTCTTGTGTGGGTTATACTTTCTCTAAAATTTCAATGTTTTTTATTACAATACAGAAATAAATAAGGACACAGTATTATATCAGTGGATTAGATAACAAAGTGTTAGATGTAGCAATAAAATATTTGTCTTCAAAAATCAATGTAATTTTCAAAAAGTCTGCTTTTAAAATCTATAGAAACATTTTGAATCGTAAGCTGTTTGACTATATGGAATTGAAAATTCCTTACAAATAGATTTGAATCAAGTGACAATTATAAGCCTTTTCTGTCAATGTAGTTAACAGTACTTCAATATATTTAAAAAGCCTTATGTATAAAGTTCAATCAAAAGTTTGATTTCTTAAGCCAGTAATAAAATGGCTGGCCCAGAGTTGCTGGTTAATATGTAAATACCTCTCTTGCTTTACTTGTTTTCTAGTGCACTCGTTTCATAAAAAAATAATAGAATAAATATATATTTCAATTAATCTTGTTTGGTTATGATTTTCCTTTTATAGTATTGTAGTTAAGTGTTTTTACTGTATAAAATTAATGTAGTCATAAGGAAACAATTGTTCTGAAAGAATATTTATATTCTTCAATGATAAGCTAGTATATTTTCTGTGCTCTTGAGTATCAGAATGTGTGAAAAATGTATAGTGACCAGCTATTGTGCTGGTATAAATTGTAAAATGCATTTCTTAGGCCAATCATGCAACAGTGGTGTAAATTGAATAAATAAGTATTCATATTATGTTTTTGTTTTTTTACATTGCATTTAACAAAGTTTTGACACATTCAATTTTAATAAAGCAACTCCACAAATACACAGCCGAACCCCCGAAAGAATGTGAACTCGAAAGGAGCAACAAAGCATTTTGTGTTACTGAATTTTATGTTAGCCGTTAGGAATTAATAGTTTTTTAACTTTGAACTACACCTAAACCGACATTAAGTTTGCAGTATACAAATGTTTTACGAGAAAAAGGGTAAATAGTTCCCATTTTCGAGTGCGAGAATTGAATAAAAAAAGGTGCTTCACATTCAATAAACAATTTTATTTGTTATTTCAAGACATAAAATTATTATTTTAATTAGTTTAGCTTCAGTTAGTGTTATTTTAATTATTTTTTCCTTCGATTTTGACGTAACAGGACGCACGAATGTCAAAGGAGCAACCAATGGGAGCAGGCGAAATTTCTGCGCCAGCAGCGTTTACGCAGTTTCCTCCGCCTAGTACATTTCTCTGTTGCAAACTTAAGGTCGGTTTTGGTATCGGCAAAAGTTTAAGAAAATAACATTTAAAAAAAAAATAGTTTTAATTTTATAAACTAACAATACATGCAAGTAATTCAATTAATAAAGTTCATTGGGAGTAAAGAAAATAAAACATTTTAAGGAACAGCAATTAAGAAAAGTGCATAAGTCTTCAAATTTGTTTACTGCATAAGTCGCTTCAATTTTATCCTGTTTTCTTTAAATCGTTGAAATGATGTTTTAGCTACACTATGTGTAAGAGGACTCCCTTGGAATTCTACATCTTGAAAATCGTAGTGTTATTCCAATGGAAAACATTTGCAAGTCAATTACCGCCACAATTTTATTAAAAGGTTATTAGTTTCTTGTATCATTGTAAAGAACGAAAGGAACTAAAAGGATAAAACTAATTTTTTTTGTGAAAATCACATATTTAGTATTTTTAATAATATTTTGAAGTTAGTAAAAAATGGAGTGAGCATTAAGTTCTAATTAAAAAAAAATATTAAAAATACTAAATATGTGATTTTCACAAAACAAATTAGTTTTATCCATTTAGTTCCTTTCGTTCTTTACAATGATACAAGAAACTGGTAACCTTTTAATAAAATTCTGGCGGTAATTGACTTGCAAATGTTTTCCATAGGAATAACATTACGATTTTCAAGATGTGAGGGAATTACCAAGGGAGTCTCTTAAGAGTAATTTCTGCTTTTTAAAAACATTTGTCAATATCATTTTTAATATTTTTTCGTCTCTAAAGAATATACTGCTGCTTTTGATTATTTTAATTAAAAATCAAAAAGTTTCAAACATGGTGAACCACTTTAATTTTCACGTTTTTGTGTTTTAACCTCTGTAGAGGAACACATCCGGTTTTCTTGATGTAATGGATCACCTTACACAGTCCGTCTCAGTCATTGGATTAAAATCGACCCCCGAATCATGGAAAATCTCATGATTTCCTCAGGAGTAGAAGAATATTTTTTTATAGACATGTTTTTTGCTTCCACATAACCTTTATAATAATTTAAAAAGTGGAATTTATTATCGTTCAGTCCGCCTGTCACCCACTTTCTTCACAAGTGTGATATGTCTAAAAATTAAGCCCTTCGAAATTAGAAGACATTGAAAATTCGAATTTGAAGTACTACAATTACTTTAAATGCAATATTGAATACGAATTTAAAAAGTATAAGGAGATGGAGCCATTTTTATTAGAATTAAATCACCATTGTCATTCACATCCAGAACTCGAAAAACTATTTCTTTGAAATAATAAATTAAAAGAAATGTGTTTTTTGCGACATAAAAATCAGTTTGATATGTTGTCAATATGTTTTACTTAAGAGATCCTTTGATTGCATGTTATTATGAAATGTTTTGCTTCTATTTAAAAGCGAGAAATAATATAAATTTATTCCTTGAAATATTAATTTAGCAAATAATAAGAAATAATTAGTGAATTTTCGAAATAAAATAAATTAAACTAGCCAAATTTAGTGAGTAAATGTTTAAATATAGAATTAATACTGGAATAGGCGCTACAACTGTTGTGTGGAAGCAGGTTAATTGACAGATTCTGTTACAAACCAATATGTTTTAATGTTTTGCTTCATTTGTTCTTCAAAAATTTGAATAAATAAAAAAAATCTAAATTTTAAACATTTTGTTCAGGATTAGCCATTTCGTGTTGAGATTTTTTTTAGCATTAGCTCAAAACAAGATGGGGAAATGCTTTCAGTTAATCTTAAGCGGAATTTCATATTAAGCTAGTTCAAGTTAACAAGGTTCGACTGTATTAGGTTGTTTACTTTATCTTCTACAATTTAAACAAATTCAGAAGTAAATTAAAATATGAAGTGAACTTTTACATAAAATAGGAAGCTATTAAAAAAGTAAATTTTAGCAATATTGTCAGAATGACAAACTGGGCAACCATATTATATTATTATTATATAAATATTGAGGTTACGTTGATGAACATTTTTGAAATGTGTAAAGAAAATATATAGTACATTTTAGAATGTTTTTACTCGAATTTGAAAATAACTACAATAACTAATTTATAATTTGAACTACTAAACATTACCATGCTTCTTTATACAATATAATGATTGGTATAGATGACAAATAAAAAGTATTTTATTTTTCAAAAACTATTTTTTTAAGAAAACAGTTTATATGCACTATGCAGCACCAATAATTTTAATAAAGTTTATTGGAAAATGTATTAATTATCTTTACAAAGGTTATATCACAATATTCCTAAGGTTTATAGCATTGCAAAGCATAAATACTTCATATTTTGGATTTAGGCACATCATTTCTCAAAAAATAATTTATAATGATATAAATTAAGCGGTCCATAGCCCTATGCATTATTTTTTAGAAGTCACAATATGTTAAAAGCATTCTACTTTTTAAAAAGATTTTTTCTGTGAATATGGAAATATTAAAAAAAAATTAAAAAGAGAATATCTGGTAGTTTAATATTATTCATAACAAATGACATAGTTTACAACAAATGTCAACAAACTTATAAAAATTGTTTACAAAAATAATGCATTATGTAACTGATGAATCCTCCAAAGACAGTAGTTTAGGTGGCTAAACCACTGGACTGCTTGGAATGTAATATTTTGATTACATTATCTACTAAACTACATAGCTGTTGCGTTAGGTAAAAAATAATTTTCAAGGCTTGGCGAAAAATAGTAAAAAATACGGTCACACATGCATACTATTTTGCCTTTAATTTTGGGGCCTCCATCCCTAGCTTTTCGCAAAGACTGTTCCTAATAGGACGGATCACATCAAGAGGCTCGTTCCAGTCCGTATCACAGAGCAATTCCTGAACATCGTCAACAACATCCTCTTCTACAATGTCGTAAGTGATGAAGGCCTCGTACAGCTTGTTCGCCGTCACCTTCCGTATCCTCGGAAACCGATGACACAGGAAAATGACGAGCTTGTTCAGGGCCTGCCTCTGGTGGTGCTTGGAGAGTTGGAGCAGGTTGCAGAGCAGCTCGACCGCGGCCACGATTTTCTGGGGGTCCTTGGATTTCCCGGAGCAGGCCCAGATGAGGTGGAGCAGCTGGTCGTAGAAGGTGTGTGACGCGTCCGTTTCGAATATGATGTCGGAGAGCAGGAGGTAGTTCATCATTTTGAAGAAGGGTACGACGATGCGGTCGTTTTGGGAGTTCTGGTTCAGAATGAGGATGAGCTCATCTGCTATGCTCTGTGTTAGTTCCTTGTTTGATTTGTTGGATAATAAGTATGTAACTAGGGCTGAGCTTGAATATTTGACCTGAATGGAAATAGAAATGTTGGGACTATAAATAAAATACTAAATAGTAAACTGCACTGCAATTCGAAGCTATTGTCAGATTAATAAAACGATAAATAACCTTTGCAATGGAAAAAACCTATAATAATAAAGTGAAAATTTGTAACATAAAAGCTAAAAAGTAACTAAAAAATTCGCCACACATTATATAGTAGATATTAAATCAACTTAATGAAATTTTTAATGTATAGCAGAAGCAGAGTCAACATAATTGGAGTATTGTGTCAGTATTGAAGAAATAGAAGATGCAAGAGTTAACAAAAAACTTATTAAAAACATAATAATACAACAAATTAAAGAATAATTTATAATGTTTAAGCAATGCACATAATTCAGTGTTAATAGATGTACGCACTTCAATTAAAAAAAAAAAAACTTTTGTTATTGAAATTTGTTTTGAGACAAATGACAAATTTTAAAACCGGAGACTAGAAAGATGATCACTTTAAGCACTGCCCTCAATAGTTAAAGTTTTTTTTTATCTTTTTTTAAAAAAAAACTCTATTGAGGCTACAAAAAGTTTTTACACATACACATCCTTTTATTGGGAAGCTTCTCAACTCAAGGCAGAAATGTTGTTAACCAGGGGTAGCAAAACCAAAATCTAATTTTAAATCACAAAATCTTTAGATTTTAGAACTTTTTTTGAATTACTGAAACATTACCAAAACTTACAAGTGACTCAGTAAGTCCGCCAACACTGACAATAAATCCAAGCAATAAACTGTGACGATAGCAGGAGTAGTTGAGTACTTTCACAAAATGATGGTAGGTGTCACTTGGGGAGGCCCAGTTTATTTCATCACAGACATCAGTGCTGAAGATTTCTAAGAGCTCATTGTAGTGCGGCACATGAGGAACTGGCGGCGTACTACACAAATAATATTTAATACATTTAGATAAGTACCTCAATTTACTGAATGAAACAAGAAATTTAATCAATGTTGCAAGTAGTTTAACGCTAGATATTTTTAAAGAATTTAATAAACAATTATTAATATTATTATCGTTAAAACCATAAAGTTTTTTTTCAATTGCACATATTTCATTTGAAACTGAGATAATTAGATATTGGGGTATTTTTTTTTATTTAAAAAACTTTAAAAATTAAGAAATTAAACTTAAACATTCTAAATATTTTAGTTGCAATTATTTTATTAGATAAAACGCACTTTTCTTTTAGAGTTAAATTTAGGAAACTCTTGAAGAGAAATCTAAATTACTTTAACAATAAAGCTTCAAATACTCCTCCTGCAATAGCTCGTGTTCTATCAATTTTTTCTGTACATTGTTGCATGACGACACAGAATACCTTAGTAATAAGATCTTTGGATAACATGTGTGCATCATTTTTCAGTACAAGGCAAATAGTTTCCTGGAAATTAAGAAAACACATAGAAATATTTATAAGTTAAATACATCAATGCAAATAATGTTTTTATTGAAGAAATTAGTATAAAGGAATCAGAAATCTTATTTATTTTCTACTTACGATCTATTTAACATAAGGATTATCAAAAAGTTAACAACAGTAAAATGTAATGATTACTACTGCAGTAAATCTTGGGTTCTAATGTACACTGCTCAAAACAATTAGGGGAGCACTTTTTAATTAAAACTTTAACTTCACTCCCAACTTTTTAATTTTTATCCTATAAATCTAAAATTTGTTAAATAGGTTCACTATGCATTCGAAATGAAATAGTAAAAAACAGGAGAAAATTTTTTAGGTTTTTAATACTTAAATTTAAAGGGGGGGGGGGAATGGAATAATAACTTTTTTAATAAATTATAACAATAATTTTTTCAAAACTTTTTTTGTTAAAAATAGTTGAAATATATTTTTAAACATCTACAAAATGCAAGCATGAAAAATTTAGGGTCAATTTATTTTCTAAAACTGTCTTAAAGTGAAATTTATTTTACCATATTTTTCATATTTTCATTAATATAAAAAAAAATATTAAATTCTTCAAAATACGTCATTCTTCCATCTAACGATGTATCTAACGATACGTAAGTGGCGAATTTAACTTAGTCAGAAAAAAATCACAAGCTGATGATTCCCAATGGAATCATTGGGAGCGAAAGGGTTTAAAACATGTGCTCCCCTAATTGTTTTGAGCAGTGTAGAAATTAAATTTGATGCGCTTGCAATGTTTTAAATGGCTCAACAAGCACATTGAATTTCTATACATATTCTTGTTAATTACTTAAAAAGTCCCAAAGCCGCAAATGAAAGTTTAAACACAAATTAAACAATACACATCTTTACGCTTTAACTGATATTTGAGAAAATACATATATATTTTTTTACCTGTATGGCCGTCAAAGCTGATTCCCTAACAATTGCTCCAATCTCTCCTCTACTATCTAAAGTGTAATCATTTGTGCCGGCCAGGAAACTGTTAAAAAGTTCATCAAGGTTGGATTGACAAATCGAATTATGTTCATCTCCATTTGGATCGATTCCAACTGTTGACGCTACTTGGGATAAAGCTTTTATTGCGTCTCGGCGAGCCTCAGCCCAGTTGGAATGATCTTCAGTTAACTCACTACATTTGGAAAGGTTTTTAATGGTGTCGGCCACAGATCCCTTCAATAGGAAATTAGGAAAGGCTCCTAATAAAATAAAGATTTTTTCATACGAAATATTATATTTAGTCTTGCCCATGTATTTTGAAAAAAATTGTATTTTACAAACAAATTACAGCACATAACATAGCTAAAAATAGGCATAACTTTTCCTTTTTTTAAAGGATAAATAATGTAATAGTTTTATAAATATATTTCTTTTAAGTTTCATGGGAGTCCTATTTTTAAAATAATTTTTAGTACTGTGAAGTAAAAGAATAAAAGTGCAGTGTGATTTCTATAAAAATTAAAGCAAAAATAGTCAAAATTATTCATTTTAGGTCTAAGATAATATAACTATTAAAGAAAAGACAATTAGTGAAGAGTAGTATTTCTTACCAATTGCAAGCGCATACCCGCATCTTGTTTCCAAATGATTGGCATTAAGCTGTTCCGAATATTGCTGTAAAAGCTTCAAACATTTCTCACTTCCAGGAACATAGTATTGGGAGCAAAAGTGAGGCAAGGCAGAAACAGCAGATGCCCGAACACTAACATCAACATGTTGAAGGCAGTTGTCTAACATTTCTTGCCACTTATCTACAAAATAAAATAAATTAATGATGAAATGTCATTATTCAGCATAAGATAAGACATAAATAAGAATATTGTTATACTGAGAACATGGATATGTCAGAGTAGCCACAATCCAAGTTCACCTTCTAACCTAGTTCATTTTGTTCGAAAAAGTCAAAAGTTGGTTAAATATACATTGCACTATAGCTACTAGAGGGTTATTGGCAACAGGTTTGGTCATTTTTAAGATAAGGATGTCACTGAGCTGACAAGCTTATAGAAATATTGTATGTAGCAGTGCTTTGGATTACATGTAAATGTCAGTGTGTAATGTGCAGTGTTATCAAATAATCAGCAGTATTCATTGCAATATCTGCACAAACTGTTTATAGGATGGTTGGAGCAAAAACAGAGCCTGTATAGACAACATTCATGGCATGATGTCCTGACCTGTATGGCCTTGTTTGTCCATAAAAGCCAACTCCAAAATTAAAACATACAATGAAGTAATGAAAATGGTAAGTGTATCTAATAAATATGGTCCTAATTAAATGAAGAATATGCATCATTTTTACGTTCATACATCCACATTTAACTGAAAAATTATTGAGGCATTAAATTTATAAAAATAAAAAAAACTTAATAGTAAATCTCAGTTAAGAATCAGAGTTGTTGAAACTAATTTAAAGATGATTTAAATTTAGCTTAAATGTTACTAATTTTTCTTTTAAAAAAAGAGAGTAAAATAATCAACACTAATCAACTGGAAAATGAGAATATTTTTACCAATTAATGTCACATTATTGTGAAAAGGCAGTCCAGCAATAGATGACTTTTCAATCAAAAGGCAAACAGCATTTCGCATAAGAATTCCACCAAGTCCTCGGAATAAGCCTCGTTGATCCAAGACAAATATCAATGTCTGATTTTTTTCTACAATATTACTACCTAATTAAAAACAAAAGCAAACAATCACTCAAAATGTTGTTTTAATAACTAGCATAGTTTTTTACTTTACTTTTTAATAGAAAAAGTGCGATGATGCTTTCACAAATTTTAACATGCACTTATTAAGTTTTAGATTTCGTTTACCTATAGAAGGAGCTGATTTTTATGTGAAATTAGTTAAAATTTTTTTTTTGTATATTAATAAGATTTTTATACATAAAAAACTTTTTTTTTAATAAATGCATTTAAATTTAAGTCATTTTAGCACTCAACAATTGCATTTTTTAAATAAGAATCCATTCTATTTACAGCATTTAAAGTTACACAAAAAAGCAGGTACTTCAAAACTTTTCTTGGACAACTGTGTTTACGCTACAAGTTTGACAGGCATGCTTTGTAAGGCAAAAGATAAAAACAACAATTAAAAAAAACATATGACTAAATTAGTTGTACTACATAAAAAACACAAACCTAATATATCACCAATTGGCTCTGATGATTTCTTTTCATTTGACAAGGCATGAAGTATTTCAGCTATTGATAGTATTGCTCCATGTCTTGCATTTAGGTCTATGCCAACAGCTTGAGTCAGCAAGTTTGGAATTGCAGTTTTTGCCATAAAGTCAGGGTCTCTATTAGTCAAATTATGCAAGGCCTTAGATGTAAGTTCTCTGACTGCCACATCCCAATGATTAATTTTGTGTTCTAATAGGTGATTGATGATAGTAAGTGTATACTCAGGAAACTGGGCAATGTGAACACTAAAAATAGAAACAGACACCAACAATTAAACTATCGTAGCATAGCATGTGTATACGTTAGAAGAAAAGAGGTAGTTTAAAATCATTGTGAGGAAGAACAAAAACCAGTAAGTTACAAGCTTATTTATTTAGCCTCAAAAGAAAATCGAAAAACTTAATTTGAAAGGTTGAAAAGTTAAAAATTTTATACAATTAATAGTGAATCAAGAAACATAGTTTCAAACTCAGTTTTTATTGCCTAAATGCCTGTGGATAAAGCAGTTTTCTGATATTGCTGTCCAAATAAATTTTAAACTTATAATGCATATGTATTCTAGGTTAGAGTCAGTCTTATGTATTGTAAGAGGGTGATAGCATGAAAGGTTCAGTTTAAGAACACACAGCAACTTTATCTGCATATTATCGATAAATATACTGTTTATAAAAAATACAGAAATTAAAATTTAACATAAATTAGAAGAACAAGTGATGCAATAGGTACGTAAAATTTATGCGATGCTCCGATTTTCATATTTCTTTATATCCTTCATATTTATTTATAACAAAAGAGTTGCAGTATTGATAACATACATCACAATAAAAAAATAAAGACATAACAACTCTATTAAATAGTTATAGCGTACCTCAAATTTAGGAAGCAATTGTGACGGGAACCTACAGCATAGTAGTCAGTTTCTGTAAGTATATCAATTCCATGGGGGAAAGTTCCTTGCCTGCCGACATTTTCTTGAAAGGCAGCAGAGGCGGCCCGACGACACGTGATTTCCCTGAATGAAACAAAATTATATAATGGGGTTAACTACTTGACAAAAATATATTATCATAAATGACTTATGCAAAAATAAAAAGCCACAATTTTTTAAAAGATGTAGGCCCATTCCATGATTTGCTACTTATGTATTCATGACTTGAAACAATAAAACTGTAATTGATGTAAATTTTTAAAGTATCGATTACCCATTAAATTAAAATAAATATAATATATCAATATAAATCATAGAAAAAATTTAATTTGCAGATCAACCTGAAAATTTTCCTTACAAAATGGTCACACACGTCACATGACCTTAAAGTCGTTTTCTATTTGAAGCAAAAACTAAAACTGAATGCTTTTTACACTAAAATGTCCTGTCACTTATGCATGACAAACTAATATTAACAAGCTTTCCCCATCAGTTTTAGGAGGGAGTATTTTTATTGCGAAAATTGTAAAGCGACTCCAAATGTCACACAAATCACTATGGAATGGGCCAGTGTATAGAAAAATTGTAAAACGCAATTGAACATATGATGATAAACATTTTAAAAATGTTTATGATGGAAATGTCACTAATCACTAAACAACATCTGGTAAATGTATGCATCACTAATTGCTGAAAACATTCAACTGTATGTGTTTGCTGTCAAATATCTAAAAATGAATAGATTTTTTTAACTATGGAAAGTTTTTTTTTTAATTTTAAGTTTGGTAAATAGAATTAATTAAACTTTGTGGGCAACTATCTGAGATATATTACATAACATATAAGATTTAAATATCATTTGACTTCATTTTAGGTTAGCATTACCATTTCAGAAAAAGTCACAAATTTAAACTTTCTCCATTTTATGTATTATTTGCACATTAAGGTAAAATTAAATAGGTAAATGTTCCTCATTTAAAATGATACAAATCTAGAAATTTTAAATCAAACTAAAATTATCTCGGACTTATGTGAAAAAATAATTTCTACATGCAAATACAAGTTGAATTAGTAACATTTATGTAAATCATACCTATCAAACACAGTTGTAACCAGAAGAGCTCCAGCAATGCTATTTACGTATGGTTGTAGAACTTGTGGATCGTAAGCTCTAGCAAATGACCAACACAAGTAGCATGCAGCATCTCTAATGTGTGCACCAACGGAAAAGTTTCCTCTTTGCTCGTCGTAAATCAGAGCTTTAATCACAACACTAACTACCTTATCAAGATGTTGTGGTAGTATAAGGCCTCTTCG
The DNA here is from genome assembly GCA_023701765.1 of Hylyphantes graminicola. Classification (NCBI taxonomy): domain Eukaryota; kingdom Metazoa; phylum Arthropoda; class Arachnida; order Araneae; family Linyphiidae; genus Hylyphantes; species Hylyphantes graminicola. The sequence continues at coordinate 70,953,446 of CM043114.1, read as the reverse complement.
TCCTTGAAACAGAAAATTTAAACAGCGTGAGTTTATGTATGGGCGGCAGTTTTAAAGAGAATATTAAAATTCATAGGAAAATATTCATAGGAAAAATAGGAATATTAAAAAAAATATTTTCCAGCTCGAATTCACTGAATCTTTATAATTGTTTACTAACTTAATTTGTTATTCGAATAATAAAAAATATATAGTCGTAACAATAAATTTTGATTACACAACTTAATGAGCAACTTGATTATTGACTTTCATTTAATACCTTCATTTTAATAATATCATTTGGTTTCAATGGCAAATATTCCTACACTAATAAATAATAATTGGAGCAAATATGTTGTACAAAAAATTTCATATAAGCTATTAAATTCAAAAGAATTATCCCTTTTAAATACTTAAGTTTAAAATAAAAATGGATTTTGGCAACAATAAAATGTACAAGGATAATTTTACTGATACTTGAATTTGGCAATGTAAAAACATACTGATTCATTAAATTATATAACTATTGCACATCGTTACAACAAACATAAGTTGTTAAACCTAAGTATACCAGAAGCAACACTTGCAACCACCAGCCTGATTAAAAACAGCTACTCTTAAACCCTATAATTATCATTGTTGCTTATGTTATGAAGGTACTGTAGTTTGCTATATTTATATTATAGTCATTGAAGCAACATACCAAGCTCTGCTAAAGCCAAGCAGCCACCATGCCAGGCAGAATCACTTTCTCTTAAGCTAAACAGCTCAAGCACAGAAGTCACAACATCATCTGCTAACTCTTTAGGCAATCTTCCAGTCACTCTTCCGATACCTTTGGCAGCTGACCAACTAAGTATTTTTTTTTTTTTAAAGAGAAAAATTCGTATTAAACTTGAAAATAATATAAAAATCCAAATAAAATTTTCTGTGAATAATGAAACAATGGAGTTATTTTCCTCACATAAATTTTGCGCATTTAATAATAAGAATTGCAAAATATATTTGCATAGGGATAAATAGAAATATAACATTAGAGTTAGCATTGTTCATTCATATTTAAATATGTAATTGGTAAAAAAAAATGATTGATATTACAGGACAGTTTCTAGAAAATTTTGCAACAAAAATAAAGTTACAAGTTACAAGAGATAAATGTATAGAAAAAATGTGCATCATTGGAAAATTTATCAATAACAAACCTTTTTGGCTAAAACTGTTAAGGTGAAGCCAAAAAGGCGGTAAAAATAAAGTAATAACATATATTTCATTTCAACTTTAATTGTATAACGAAAAATTTCCAAACTTCTTATGTAATGAAGCGTCTCTAAATAAAAACTCTCAAAATTATTATGTAACTCTAAAATAAATATACTTCATTCTTACAAAAATAGTTCTACAACATTCAAATTCAAAACCATTAATTTCATATTGTTTCAATAATATGTATGTTTTTAAAGTTAATTATCAAGTAAATTTAAGCACTTATATACATTTCTGTATTCAGTGTTTGTTTCCAAAATCTTACCGAATGATGGTGTCTTTGTCTCTTAACCCCACTAACAGCTGTTCAATGATGTCTTCAGTTTCTTCTGGAATATCGTAATCTTCATCCTCAGACGATTGCTCTTGAGAAGCCATTGTTTGCGATACATCGCCATAGGCCAGATTATCTGCTAGAGAACGTTTCCCCCGACTGTAACGCCAGCTGGCAACTTTTATTCTCAGAAAACTTAAACCTAGATAAGAAAAATGTTAAGGTTAGAGGGTAACTTTAGTTTAATTGGTGTTGATGAACAAGAAGAAACTAGTAGGTTAAAAGTAAAAAGTTAAAATAAAAAATAGTAATGCTCTTATGGATCTTCTTAAAAAAAGAATGGTGAACTCCCTAAAAAATGCACCACCATTGAAAGCATACTAAATGGGATCTAAAATTATTTAATCTTTTAGAAACAGTTTTGTATTTTTGCAAGTAAAAAAGTATTTGAGTGAGTTAGTTTACTACGGTGTAAAAAGATTCTTATAATAGCTTATTATTATTATTATTTTAATACAAAAATAATAAATTTTCGAAAGTGAATTTTATTATTTTATTTTAAAAAACTAAAGAGCTAAATTAAATTATTAAAAAAAACAGTAAACAAAAAGTAAATTGACACAAAACTTTAAGATGGTTTTGTACATTAAAGCTAGTAGCTACTTCTTGTATTCAAAGTACACATATGAGACAAACATAAATGAAACTAAAATTTACCTATTCTCTGAATTAACTTCAAAGACATTTTCCTGACAACGGAACTTCCACTATCTTTAAATCCACATTCTAGTATCTTTTTAAGAATGGGAGCTCCATAACTCTTCATATCATCTCTTTTACCATGTTTAAAAAGTAAAGCTAGAGAAGACAATATTCCTGCTTGTAAACTTATTTGATCATTACTGGACATTAGCATCTATAAATGGAATAAAACAAGAAAATGAACACAGCAATAAAATTAAGTCCTGATTCCTGAAGAATCAATAATTAAGATTGAATAAACAATTTAGTTCAATAGCAACAAGGTAATAAAATTGTGATTCGGAAAACATTAAAGTATTCCTCAGCAATAAATTAACATGCATTAAACATTCAGCAAAACAAAAACAGCTTTTAGGATGGAATTAATAACACATTTCAAGTTTTAAGGAAATTATTTATTTAAAACAACCATACACAAGAAGCATTCGTTTAGATTTTTTTTTTAAATGGCTATTGAGTATTTGGCTATATTGTACAAGTGGCAAGTATTGTACAATGGCTATATTGTACAAGTGCAAATATTTCAATTTAATTCAACATTATTTTGGGAAACAATAAATATCTCTTTATTTTCAAGTTTTATTTCAACAGGAAAGTCCCAACTGTTTGTTTAAAAAGTCAAGAATTTCAAAAAACCTTTAAAATAATAAAGTTTGACTGTGTATACTTCAAGTGAACATAAATCACCTTTAAGCTCCAATCTAAGTATTCCTTGAGATAAACAGCTTTAACATCTGGTCTTGTTATAAAATGAGCAGCTAAAAAAGCAGCAGCATCTCTGGCTTTATCACTAACACTCAGATACACCTTGATTACATCAATTATCCTGCAATATCGAACAGTAACACTTGAATTGAGATGTAGGGAGTTGCAATTAATTCATACTAAGAAATTGAACAATTATGACTTTACAATGAAAGTTCACAATTTTAATAAACAAGAGAGCTATAATTTAAAGGTGAGAGTAGGGTAAATATGACCACAGTTTAAATACAAAGAAAACAGTGAAAGTTTAGACGTATTGACATGCATGGATTCTATTACTTATTCATAAGAATATATTTATGTCAATAATATTTTGTTTATAATTATTGTAAGTACGTACTTAGTCCAATCGAACTCATTTATACTATCCCACAACCTTACCATTTGTACAAAACAAAATCAACTGCTTTTGTTGAACAAAAATTAGTTACTATTAATAGTTCAAATTTTAATGATTTTTAATTACTATGGGGGAAAAAAAATGCTACCTTTCCATGATAGGTTTCTTATCCGGCTTATTTTCACTGGTATCATCCAGGCGATGCATATGGAACGGTATGATCACAATAATAGACATCCATAGCAACAACATGTATCGAGTTTCCCATGTAGAGGCATCACAAGGGTCTTGTTCATTTAATAAAGATAGCACTGGTTCAACATCGCTCACCTAAAAAGGTATTAGTTAAATAAAATAATTATATGTGCACAACAATCTTATTAGTTGATAGTATCTTATTAGATGAGAATTGAACTATAAGGTTTAGGAGTGTTTGGACAACTGAAATGGCTTAGAAAACTGAAATAGCAGAGGAAGAGATAAAAATTCAGTTGGTTCATTATTTATATTAACAAGAGTACTAAAATTTGTACTATACACTTACTAAAAATAATCATTCATTATTCATAAAAATGAATCGCTTGGCATGCTTAGGAATTATTATTTGTTGCCAACAGCAAAAGCTATGCAGATGACAAACTTTTCTTTCACAGCTTGTTTTTAATTGCTACAGTTACTTAAGAAATCTTTAGAGCATTTTGAATCTTGAGAGCATGAATTTGCAAACAAAATATTGGGAATTGAGCAAATGTCTTAAACTGTGAGCTGTCACTAAACTGTTCGCAATAAATATATTCTAGTTGGCTTGATACATTTCCCATCAATACAAATTTTAAGTTATTGTGGCAAAACATATGTACAAATCTTTATAAAGCACAATAGCCTATAATAAGGGGCATTACAAATAATAAAAAAATTATAATTTTAGGAGAGTGATAACAATTCTTTTTAAAGGACTTTTGAATTAAAATGAATGCATTTAGAGCTAATTAGCAAGATGAATATAAAAGGAAAATATACCTCATGAGGCAAGTGTCTCAAAACAACTTTGTACCCACGCACTTTTGTTATAATATACAGAAACTTGAAAGCAAGGTACTGTAATTTTTTATCGTTCTCAACATTTCGGGCAATTTTAAGCAATTCATTCAAAAAATCGTCTAAAAAACGATCCAAAAGGTGTGGCTGTTCTTGGTACTGATTTAAAATATAAACAAATCGTTCAATAACATTTTCCGATAAAGAACCATTACTGTACACAGTTTTTAACTGCGAAATCAGGCTCATAATCTCATCATATTCCTTAAAAACATCCAATGCACAACCCAAACCAATAGAATCAGTATCATCTGTGTTTCCCTCGCTGCAAGTTCGATTCCTCGAAGTATCCATTTTTGTCTGCTCCTAACTTCACCAAGTCCAGACTTCACTGACTTTTCCTCGTTTTTGTTTTTGTGTTCTTTTTCTTTCTGGTCTAGTCGTTTCAGTGAGTTGAGTTGTTATATTTTTCCAAAAGTGTCTCTTCTTTCTTAATTAATACTGAAAGCCACTGTCACCTGATTATGTATGTATATTTGTTCAAAACACTAAATAAAATTAAAAATGCGATATTTCTTAAATCAGAGACAAATTAGCTTTTTTCACTTGATGCTTTAAGTCCCACATTTCATTGGTTCTTTTAGATAGTAAGCTCCGCCTACTACATTCATTAACCAATCGAGATCTGATTTTCACACTCCTGGAACTGTTGTCATTCGAAAGGTAAAACATACGAGAAGTTTATTTTAAAATAAGTACTTTTACTTTAACTCTCATTTCCAAACTGGCTCTCCTCCTTCTCTTCTCTGATCACTCGCTCTCCGTTTCTGTTTCATCTGCTTTTTTTTCGATTATTTAGTTGATTGAAAATATTTTGCGCCTATTTCTAAAATATAACGCAAAACTACTAACATGGCAGATGAGCATGAAATAGACGAAAATACTACAAATGAAGAAGACGAAAAGCCACAGAAAAAAGTTGCTAAGCATGACAGTGGAGCTGCTGATCTTGAAAAAGTTACAGATTATGCAGAAGAAAAAGAAATCAGCAGTCAAGATATTATTGGGGTTAGTATATGGGCCGTAAAAATGTTAAGTTCCCAAAATGATACTTTTAAAATACCTGTAAATATACTAAATTTACATTAATGTTTATTGTTTTGCAAACTTGACTACTGGGAAAAACGCTAAAGAAAAAGAGTGGTTGATTAAAAAAATTACCAGAGAAAACTAATTTTACTGGAATTCTAAAATTTGGTACAGAAATAGTTCTTACATTGAAATTGGAACCCCAGGGAAATTAATCAAAACAAAAAAAAATTGTGAAAAGGGGTAAAATGTTTTACAACAAATATAATATCTATGTCTTTTTTATGACATACGATTATGAAATTTTGAACAGCGATTCTTTAAAAATATGTCGATAAGTTAGGTTAGGTAAAAATTCGTTCATCTACCTATAAATCGAATAAATTCCAAAAGCTATGCGATAAAGCAAAATTTTAAACGGTGTCATTTCCGTCAATTGGTAAAAGCAAACCCTCGTCCAAAAAGATACATTTAAATTCAAAAGCATATTTCAAGTTTTAAATTAAATAATTTAAGATATAAAGTCTCTTCTTTTTTTTGTATTATTCTTTAACAATTACTGACATTTAAACTAAATATTTTTTTTTTGCCTAAAAGTGATTTAATTTAGGGGCTTCAAAATAAAAATGGATATGATACAAGTGACATCTTTGTTGATTTATTTAAAATCACAAATAATGATTGATATAGTATGTGATTGTGAAAAGTAGCTCTACACAAACTCTTGTTATTAATTATAAAATTTGCAAAATTCAATCCACTTTATTTTTGCTTAGTGCAATTTTATCGATTATTTTTCCAATGTCCACCTTTCTTCCTGTGAATGTAGATTAATGTCAAATTAGATACACATTCCTCTCCCAACGTTATATCTTCCCAGTCGAATGTAAGATTGTCGACGCATTAGAGTGATAGAAGTATTTTCATCTTTTACTGTAGTTACTGGAAGAACACAAAAAATGTACATCATTTTTGCAACGTTTGGGAAAATATTGGTTTTGGGAATACTCAAAGTTTTTCAATCGCTGATGTTGACTTTTACGATTCGTCAAATTTCCCCCACTTTTTCTTCCAAAGTTCAACTTTACTCATAATAATTAATTTAACCCTGCTCAAATCACTCGAATAAAATATCACAGCCCTACTTATAACATCAAAAGTAGAATTATTACAGTAGTATGGAAGTAAATACTGAAAATTTGATGAAGTAGTAGCCCTAATACTTTCGAACCTCTGCTTCAGCTTACTTATTTTTTGATCAATATTCAGAATACTTTAAGATGTTTCATAATATGATTTGGCAGTTTTAGCAGGTTGTGTTTCCCTAAATATTGGCCGTTTGAAAAACATTGATTATTTTAAACTAGGGATTTCTGCCTTTTTCAAGATAGATGAAAATTGTTCTAATGCCTTTTTGCACATATCTAAAAAACAAGTTTAAAATATTTCAGTTGGTCTACATCTGAATACGTCAGATGCCCTGATATTTTGTTTTGAGAATCTAGGCACATTATCCAAGTATCATCTTTATTTTCTGGCAATAAACAAAATATTTTCCTGTATATTTTTGTTATACTTGGATGCATGGTAAATATCTTTAAATAATTCTTAAAAAGGGAAACATATACTTTGGTACTCTTAAATGATCTTTTTCATAATTTTTATTTGAATTTTTTTTAAATTTACACTTGCATTTGTATATTTTAGGCTATGTCTTTGTTTGGTGACAAACATTCTAAAGAAACTGCAGAAAAGGCAGCACGCCAGAAGGAACTTGCCAAGGTTATTATTAAAAAAGAGGATGTTGATTTGATTGTAAGTCTGAATTGGGTTTTTTATTTGTATATTGAGTGTGAATGACGATTAAAAATAATGTACAACCATTTGTGTTGAGAATATAATTTTGTGTTACTGTTGCTAATTTGTTGCTTTAACTTGACATACTCAAAAGTGTTTTTTCTGTCATAGTAATTATTCACACGTATATGTCCTGCATTTTTTATTTAATGCTAAAAGTGGTAACACAAATATAATCATTTACTCATTTTCAAGAGTAATTGTTATTGGAGTTCTCAAGTGTTATAAAAGCTTGCTAAAAGAGCTGGACAAAACAGAGTGCACTGTTATTTTCCTTTTATTATGTAAAAATAGTATATCCTAAGAATTAATAGCTCCCATGATAGCATTTTTTTTTTGTATTGGAAAGAACTGATTATAACTGTTTAGTAACAACTTGTAGCAATTACCATATCAACCGATTTGACAACCCATCAGGCGAAAAATAAACATCATTAGTGACTATGTCTTTTGGCAAGCCTAGAATTTTCACTAAAACTTTCTCACTGGTATAGTCAATTGAGTAAATGTCAAATATTGTGTTACTTTTTGCTATTCAGATACCAAAAACATTTATATGTAGTTTCCTTGAATAATTTAAATAATATATTGCTTGGTTTTCTATTTTGGTATGGTGTGTTCCTTATGTGCCAAATAGTTTATAAGATTTATTTTGTTTTATTAGATGCAAGAATTTGAGATTGCTAGAAATACAGCTGAACTGAAACTAAGAGAGCACCATGGTAATGTTGTTGAAGCATTGACTGAGTTAACAAATTAAGTATTTTTGTACATAAATAAAATTGTTTTATTGATTTGAAAATGCTTGTGGTACTGAATTTTTTAATAAATGTCATAACTTTATGTATGTCCCTTAAAAATAATTTAGTAAATATAATAGGGGTAAATTGAAATTTAACTATACAAATACTTATAAGAAAATATATTTATAATGAGAACTTAATTAAACAAATATTTTTACTTGTCCCAATAACACTCCAAACAATCAAGATAATTTAATACTTTTCTTTGCATGTAAAGTTACGTTTCTATACACAGTTCGTTTTTTTATTAATCCTTTTCTTAGGTAGAAATTACTTTCTAAGGTAATTATTTTATTAGCTAAACTGCAACTTGAATTTTCAATTTCAAAGTTAAAAATCTATTGTATTTTATGTCTATCTGGTTCTCATTGCATGGCAGATTGCAGAAATGTTACTTGGTTTTTCATTTAAAAAAATTCATTAGGTTTTATACAAACTGAAAGCCATTTCTTTTTTTTAGCATCCACAAAATGTTAAAATTATACAATGTGGATAACCCAAATTTGTTTGTTTTATATTGGGATTTCCAAAGGTTACATCTTCATGTAGTTATTGATTAGGTTAACTTGTATTGCAAGTAAAAATGTAATTCAATTAAATTGTAATTTAAGTGTGCTCTTGCAGTTAAAAGAAATGTACAAGCATTTTTGTAATAAAACAAATAATTTAATGCTACAAAGAATTACATGACATCACTTTAATATCACAATGCAGAGTCATTATAAATTAAAAATGAGTTGAATATGAAGATATAAAATATGGAGTACCGAAGGCAATTTTTTTTCCTAAGCATTAATTTTTGTATACCATAGGTTGAAAGTGACGAATAATACTTTTGTCACTGAATCTGAAAATTTAAGGGCATTCCATTGGATCTTCACTTTTCCATCCTACAAACTTGTCCTTGTTTTGCTCCTTTAACCATTTCAACAGTGGTGCAAAATACTCTATGATAGGTTTAGCATCCATTTTATCAGTCTTGCCTTTTGTTACTATGCTCATAGCTTCTTTCCATGGTTTGGAGCTTCCAAGGCTCAGCATATCACTAAAAAATATATATATTATTCGATTTTTTTTTATCAGTATAAATTCTTCATGAAAATATTTTAGTTGTCATTGATGTAATGTGTCGAGAAAAGTAATTGAAATGAAGGAAAGTATATCTTTTCAGCTGTGTGCATTTAGGGCAAGAAAAAAAACCCTCTTGTTTTCCAAAAAGAGAGTTGCTAAGCATTGCATAGGTACTGTTAGTTTTACTTTCAAAAACATTTAGTTACCATAAATTATGTGTTAAAATATGTGTTTAAACTGATTTATGGCACAAAAAGGAAATTCATTTTAATTTATTGTTTAAAAGAATCAAATTTTCTTGAGTGATTGTTGCGAATGGCAATGGTGATTTAATTCTATTAAAAATGGCCTCTTATGCTTTTTTAAATGAATAATATTAAATGTTGAAGTTTTTTTTTTAATTAATTGAAATACTTCAAATTAGAATTCTTTTCTCAAATTTTCAAGGTGTTCTAATTTTGATGCTCTGAATTTTTTTGATGTATCACACTTGTCCGTAGCATTTGTAGTTTAGGCTATGAAACTGGGTGACGGACATACTGAACAATTATAATATCTTTCACTTTTATGTTATAAACGTAGTGTAGAAACTAAAATTGAAATTTTGTTTCATTGTTGGCTTTTGAAGCACACAAATATTCCTGCAAATTGATTAATTTAAATTAATGCATTTTAAATATCGATGTTTATGAATGTGCAGTCAAGGAGTAAGCAAATATGATTTTTGAAATTGCAAAAGAAAATTATAACTTACCTTAGTAACTTCCCAGCATCTTTGTTCTGGTATATATCACATTTATGTAGTGGCCCTTTGTAACCAGCCTCATCACAAAGTGCTTTATGGAATTGGAATTGAATAATGTAACTCACAAAGTATCTAGAAATAATTATTTTCAATTTATTTTTGTTAGCACATGATATTGATATACATTTGTATGCATATAGTATTTATTCTGTATGTACTTTACCTGATATAAGGTACATCAGCAACAACATGGTATTTTGCTGCAGCATCTAAATCTTCATTTGTTCTTTTGACTGGAGGGCATAATCCTTGATATTTTAACCTATAAATAGATTTTATCATATTAGGGGTATACCTATGAAATGACCTTTTTTTAAAGAAAACTTACCGGTGAATTTTGCATCACTGGATAATGGTAATAAATCGAAGTATGTACCATTAAAATCAGTAACTTTTGCTTATCTTTTTGGTAAATTATGGATTCCTTCGTGATAGAACTTTGCGTCCTGGGATGTAAAAAACGAATATGCTTATTTTTCAACTTCATCAAAAGTAGCAAAGTGCTGCTCAGCCAGACCAAGTTCCATGGATCTGAGCAAGTGATAGTCTGAAAGACCAATATCTGGAGAATATAGCGGGGGCAATAAAACATCCCATGTCAGGTTTTTTAAGGTGTTTTTAACGTTATTTGTGGTGTGAGGCCGCGCATTGCAATGGAGCAAAATAACTGTTCCGTGTCTGCGAGCCCATTCTGGCCGTTTTTTGATAAATTCCCGGTTTGCATCGGTTAATTGTTGTCAATATTGATCAGAAGTAACTATTTCACCAGGTTTAAGCAGCACATACTTAAGAAGGCCTTTTTGATCCTACCAAACACAAAGAATTGTCTCTTTCAAAGCGATTTTCTCTTTGGAGTCAAGGTTGAGGGTTGGCCTGGAATCAACCAACATTTTTTTCGTTCAGGATTGTCAAAATATATCCATTTTTCATCACCTGTGGCAATTCGATGCAGGAAACACTTTCTTTGATGTCGATTCAAAAGTTGTTCGCAAGTGACTTTTTTGCTCTCCATCTGTAACTCTGTTAAAGCACGTGGCACCCATTTTCTTTCTTTGCAAATTATTCCCAATGCATCAAAAGGGTCACTAGTACATTTCTGAGTTATATTTAACATTTCTGAAATATGTACCCTCGTCATTTTTGGATTTTTATCCAAAATTGTTTGCATTTCTTCATCTTCAAATTTTTTTGGTAGTTTTCAATTATGTTTGTCTATCACATCAAAATCAGCTTTTTTAAATCAAACAAACCATCATTTTCAAAATGATTCAGATGGACCATTGTCTCCATAAGCTTTTTGAAGCATTTGAAAAGCTTTAGCAGCAGTTTTTCTCAAAATAAAGTAATGGATTAAAATTTCCCGCAAATGACCCTTTGTTGGCACGAAACATGACATCTTTAAAGCCTAGAATGACTATGAAAAAAACACAGCAGTAACTAATACCCCTGGCAGGTGAAAGGTTAAAAGTATTCTGACAAAATGCTAGTAGGACGATTCCACACTTTTATTAACCCGGGTGCAGTGCCATCTGTTCATAGAAGGTCATTTCATAGGTATACCCCTAATAGTTATTTTACTTTTTGTATTTATTCTTTGTCATTTAGGAAATATTCATTTTGTATCTATTTAGTATATCTTCTATTACAATTTAATGTGAATATTGACCTATAAATATATTTTCTTTTCATTAAATATCATCAATTAAATTTTATTCATTCAATTATATTTTAATCAATATTCTTTCTTTCTATTTTTGTTAAAAATTGCTTACAATAGTATAATTTCAATAATAATTAACCTTTTCTATTATTATTAAATTTAAAAAACATAATGTTTTTTAATTCATAGTTTTATTGATTTTATGAAAGAAATAAGTATTCTTTGACAGATATGAAAGTGCTTTTATATCTAAATGTTAGGATAATATTCACCTGAGCTCCCACCACTTGGTATTAAGCTCTTCTTTTTTGAAACTTCCATCAAAAACTCTCCATCTCCAAGAATCAATTAAGTAGCCAAAAGGTATAAATGCTATCTTATCAAGTGCTGTTTTCAGTAAGGTGTTGATATCATTTTCTGAAGAAAAAAAGGTTTTTTGTTATAATCCCTACTTAAAATTAATAAAAAAAAATGATTTACTACTCTCTCCTGATAAGTGCTGAAAATTGCGATAGGGAATCAGAAACTGATTTTCTCAGATGCCAATGCCGAAACTATATTTGGTATTTCTTTATTCCTCATTCTCACCAATTCGATAAAAGAGATAAAGTTGCCACAATCGACACAACCAACTCTAAAAAAAATCCTAGTAATGAGTTGTATTTTTTCAGAAATATTAAAAAAATAGATATAAACCTAAGGAAAAATGTTATTTACTGGAAGAATAAGTCAGTTTCTTTGACTGTCATGATTTGCATAAGTAAAATGGGGCAATTGTTAAAGTTTATTTTTATCTCACCTTCATCATCTTCCACTTCTTCCAATAAGTGAATTTTTTTCAAGTGTTCTGGTGTAGCCACTGATAATGCTATGGTATCTCCAACTGCTTCATGGAAACCTGTAATTATGGATTTTTGATTAATAATCATAAATAAATATGATATATATGGTTTATTTCCTTTTCGGTCTATATTTTTAAATCCTGGTCTTGAAGTGTATTTCTTCATTGTATGAACAGCTATGATTATTGCAATCCTAAAATAAAGTTATTTTTAAGTGTTCAAGGTAAAAAAAAACATGTAGGAACTTTTCGAATCCAAAAATTCTAATTATTTTTAGTTCAGAGAATCGAATGATGAATATTGATGTTTCATATACAACATCTTGTTGTAAGTTTAAGTTTAATGAACCATTTCTTTGTAATATACTTTTATTTATTAAGTTACGACGATCTAATAATTAGAAATTTATAAAGATAATCTTAGTTCAATTGTGAAAATGGGGAAATCAAATTTTCATGTCTTGTATAATTAGCACTAATTTAAAGGAGTTAAATAACTGACCTAGGTTTTAACTACTGTTATTAAAAAATTAGTTTAAAGAGAATAAAATTTATTTTAAAAAAAGTACCTGGATTGGCTCCCTCACGAAATACTAAAGGTTGGTTAGCATATTGCAAATAATATTCAACGTGACCCATTTCATGATGCACTGTTATAAGGTCTTCCATATCGACGCGAGTGCATTGTTTTATCCTGCAATCGTTAAAAAAAATTAAAAGACTGAAGGAAATGAAAAGGTTAAAGAATGGCTGATATTTATAATAAAATCCTAGAAAAATATAGTCCCCTCGTCTTTTATCATATTTCAGATTATGTAATCAAAGGATTCACTGTTAGAGCCTCACTACTTGTAGTCTTTTCTTAAACTCTATTTTGCTATATTGAGGAATTTTTGGTAATGTGAATTCAGTAAATTCATCATTTTACGCCTCTTTGCGATTTTTCCTTTGCTTTTTTCGGTTTTTATTGACAAGTTCGACTTTCTTCCTAACTTTTGCCATATCATCAGCAACAAAAAATTTTGTAGCTGATTTTTGCCTGTCTTATAGTCTCTAGGAAAAAATTTAAAATTCCCCAAACCAAAACCCTTTGTTCTAACTATGTATACAGTATTACTATGGACGTATGCATAACGACAACTAGATAGATCCTGTTGTTTTTAGACATTATTTACTATTCACTTGACGATCTGACTATTTTAATTTAAAATTATAACCGCTTCAGGGTGGTTTATTTGTTATATTTTAAACTTACCTGAAGTCTTTCCCGTCGCTAAAGTCCCAGGCCGAAGCATGACAAACCATTTCCCTGTTTGTGGGCTTCTCAATGATGGAGCGGTTCCAAAACTCGGGGGTCATTTCTATCAGTCCCAAAGAAGTAAAGAACTCTTCAGAAAGCTTGAACATGTCCAGTGGGGTCATTTTCTATAAAAATATAGTACAGGAAAAATATATTAGAACTCTTTTCGCTTAGAATATGTTTATCAGTAAAAAATATGATAGACATGGTAATAATAATTCTAATATTTTAAAAAAAAAAGCGTAGAATGGTTTTTTCACCCTCCGATACGGCGAAACTCAAACTCACTATTCACAATCTTCAATTTTACCTTAATATTGAACCCCTTAATATTGTGACATGTTTAAACCCTTAAATTCAATGTTTTTATTGATAACCTTTTGGAGGTTTTAGACATGAAGAAATAGATTTTAGTTACTTTTATTTGCATGGCTGGTGTTGCATCAGCGGATTCTTTGTCGGGAAAAGGTTTAACTTTTTCAAAAATGTTGCTCCATGTTTGTCCCCACATGTTTCCTGAAAAATATTTTTCCTTATTTACAAACCATAAATAATCAGATAATGGTATCCATTAGATAATGGTATTTACTCCTGAAGAAACGATTTTCAAGTCCTACAGTTTTGATGGCTGTTATTGCATTATGTCCTTACTTCTATTCTATGTTTATAAAGATATATACTTTTTCAGTTATTTTCAAATTATGGCTTTTATAAGAAAGGGTATCGTCTGCATTATTTTTGTTCTTTGTAGAAAAAACTGCGTTCATTGTCTTAGGTATTAAAAATTATGAACATTAAGATAAGTTTATTGAAAATAAAGTTATACTCTCAGCTGTGTTCATACACTCTTAAAACAAATGAGCTCGGTTAACTCGGTCCGAGTTAATTTTCACACCTCCAGTCTTGAAAATGCACTTACCCGAAAAGAGTGGATCCTTTGTGTGTTACCTCCGACAGGATCACTCCAAACGAGTGATTTTAACTCAGTCTGAGTTAATATTCACTCCTTTCCAGTGTCGAAAATGCACCTCTCCTACTGGAGTGGATTTCACTCTTTTGTTTTAAGAGTGTATGGATTGCATTCGAGTTTTGATTTCACGCAAAGTAGGTGTCGTTAACCATGTATATGTGCTCACATTTTACAACGTAAATATATTGTCATGTATGTATCGTCTTACCAAGTAAATGTGCTGGTATGGGGCCATCTGGTTTTATCCCGCTGAAAGGGTATGTCTCTATGAGTTTTCCCCGCACGTATGCATGCAGTTGCTGATAGAAGGGGAAGATGGTTCGCAACAGCTCTTCTACTTCATCCTCGAAGGTCTCACTCTCGTAACCCTCTCTCCACAAGTCGCCGGCATCAGAGAAACCTTAATAGTATATTAGACATCAGAGGCAGAACAAAGGTAAGTTTTTATTGTATCGTATTTCCTGAACGATGAATATGACGATGAATATATTTTTTACTAGATCAATCATTTTAGCTGTTCTCCGTTGTGAGCTGGTGAAACTAGGTCGTTGGTTATAATAGGTCTTCGTAATAGGAAGATATAAAAACCACGGCTTAAGTTAGTAAATTTTGCATATGAGTTGTTGATGAAAACGGGTTCGTTGTGTGTGGAATATAGTTAAAATAACGGATGTTGTAAAGCTGTTGCAATAAACAGCTGTTATTTTATAGGGCAAAAATCAATGGAATCTTTGAAACATGGAACTAATGGTTTTGTTACATTAGCCTTGCACTAAAGCTACATTAAACGAATTGGTGACTGCTTCTTAATTTTGAACCGCGGTCAAGTGACATGACTGACACTTTAGCGGGTCTTGAAACTAACGGAAACATATAGCGGCATAAGCACTTACGATCTCTGCAGATGTATATAAAATCCGAGTCCCATACTTCTGAACTTTTATGTCTAAAACTAGGACATATGTGCAAAATTAACCTCTTTGTCCTTTGACACCTTTAAATACGTGCTCCACTGAGTAATGGAGTGGGATCAAGGATCCGCTATGTCGTAGTATTTTGTACCGGTACTTTATTCTATTATGGTGCATTGTGTCATTTATGTCGCCATATTGCTGCATTAGAAAAGCGATATGTAGTTTTTATGACTTATTTGATTGATTTGTTTTTTCATTACTCTAGAAATTGCTATCACTTTTTATCAACTTAGAGTAGCTTGGGTTTACGTGTTCTACAATTGCTATCAAATATTTCTCTGATTAAAAGGAAATTAAATCCTTACCATTGAGACATGCTGCTTCATTTGACAGCTGAACATATCGAAGAAATTTGTCTTTTAATTGTTTTCCAGTTTGATCACGCCATGCGGACCAAATATGCGTGAGTTCCCCATAGTTTTCAGAGGTTTGCAAAATTTGAGTAAGATCTGAAATACAGATGAGTTATATTCTTGAGATAAATTATGAAATATAAAACTACGCATTCAAAAATATATACGCTATTTAATAAAGAGAAATTACTTGAAAATGTAGAAAATGGAAATGATTGACATAGAAATGTGTATTACTTTCGTCATTCGTCATTTTTTACAAAATTGCCTACTCTTCACTATTATACTAGTACACTCTAAAAACAAACGAGTGATTTTAACTCAGTCTGAGTTAATTTTCACTTCTCCAGTGCCGAAAATGCATTTCTCCTTAGTGGATCTTTTGTATGTTGAATCTGCGATAAGATCACTCCAAACGAGTGATTTTAACTCAGTCTAAGTTAATATTCACTCCTTTCCAGTGTCCAGTTAAAAATGCACTTCTCCTACAGAAGTGGATTTCACTCCTTTGTTTTAAGAGTGTAGGTGTAACGATACGTATAATTTTTTATAGCCTGCCATTTTAAACGATAATTGTATTAATTTTTGAAATCTGGGTTGGGTTACCTGGTTCGAGTGGTAGATTACATGGCGTGCGAGGCGGAGCCTTGTAAGGGCAAACTTTCGCCTTTCCATAAATATCTTGCATATCAGCAACTATCTCGTTCAACTGGGGAAAAAAAAATTTAAATTCAACACACAATTGGCATAAGCTTAAATTAAGTTTTTTATTAATTAAGAAAGTTTGCGTATACTCTGTATCATTTTTACTTTTTTAGGTATGTTACCTCGTTCAGTTTCTCTTCAGGTAAAGCTGCACTTCCAAGAATTGAAAGGTGCTTAAACCACCTGTATATTGTATTGTTGGTGTCTTTAAATTCTTTCCAGGAGTAAGAAGTGGCATTTTCCCACGCTTCTTTGTCAAATTTTGCTCCTTCTTGAAGGGAGAACAGCTACAAAGCATTCACTTTTATCAATAATTTATACTCTAATTTATAAAAATCAAAAACATCCAATTATACAATAAAAAAACCTACACAATTAAAAATATACAATTAAAAATAAAAATCAATTATACAAGACAAAAACGCGTCACTTGTTTGCGGTTCTAAATTACGACGCCCGTCGCTAATAGCCCTCATATAACTCCTCATATAACTACACCCTTTAAACAAAAGAGTGAAAACCACTCCTGTAGGAGAAGTGCATTTTCGACACTGGGAAATAGTGAATATTATAACTCAGACTGAGTTAAAACCACTCGTTTGGAGTGATCCTGTCGGAGAATTAACACACAAGGGATCCACTCCTATAGAGGAAGTTAACTCAGACTGAGTTAAAACCGCTCGTTTATTTTAAGAGTGTAGGATAAGTGCATTTTCGACACTGGAAATGAGTGAAATTAACTCCTAAATCGCTCGTAATCGCCTTAAAATCGCTCGTTCGTTGTTAAGATTGTTGGTGGTTTAACAAAACAAAAGAGTGAAATCCACTCATTTAGGGGAAGTGCATTTTCGACACCGAAATGAGTGAAAATCAACTCAGACCGAGTTAAAATCGCTCGTTTGTTTTAAAAGTGTATAAGTAGAGTATAAGTAGTGTAGTGAGATAATTATTCAAACTACCTAACCAAAACGGTTGGCTGAAAAAATAGTATGTGTAATTTTTACAGTGAATTCTTATATGTTATGAGAATTTTCTTGTCAAATCATTTTGGTTCTTCGATTTTAGAGAGCTTAAACTACTTTAATTTTTATCCCCTCATTAATGCCTTTTTTTCTACTTTGCATCAATTGTTTAACTTATTTTCTTTGAATAAAATTTTACTTATAATTTAAGAAATAGATTTTTAATATTTAAAATAAATAAGGGCAGAAATTGAAATTTTCAAAAAAGACTAAAAAATATTTTTTTTTTTTGCGACAGTGGTGGAATGCTCTTTGAAGAGACATAATAGCGTGGACTCAGATATCTTTTATTCTCACAAGATACGTGTACAACATTGTGTAAAAGCTCTTATATTAAAACCGATTTCTCCGAGATATCTTTTTATCATTTAAAATATCCTGTTTTTTAGTGATACTAAAGTTATATCATCACAACTTTGCATTGTTTAATTTCCTGTGAGGAACAGTAAACGGAAACAAATGCAAACTTGCTTTCACTTCATGAGGTCAATATTCAAAGTTAACTCATTAACTAAACACATACACACAAATATTTTTAAAAAATAATATTTTATAATTATTTTCAAAACTTAAAATTTAACATATTTGAAAAAAAAAATATTTACGGTTTTTAGTTACATGTGTTGCTGGAAAACTGACAGTCAGTAGGCGGATTTATAAGCCTGTACTTTTCAAGTGGTCCACAAATTTATAAATATTTGAAAATAAAATTCATTTAAAGATGAATTCCAAGCTCTTTAAAAACAAAATTGCGTTAAACTATTTACTTTGTCTAGAGTTTAATTTTATTAAAATTCGTTTTCATTAAGAGGGTTTCAATATCTTTAGGCTCTTTTTAATGATAATTTAAAACCTTTAATTATCGAATCATTTTTTTTTTTGTAAAGGGTAATTAAATAGATATTTATGCAACTAGTGTGAAAAGTAATGCTTTTTAAAACTAGTGGATTTTATTAAATAAAGACACGTGTTTTAAAAAGTTTACTTTTCGCACGTGTTTCATACACTATTTTTTATAATTGCGTGAAAAAAATCAAATCTCATTGGTTCAAAAATAATTCACGTGCTAATTAGACTAAAATGAGTTTGGAGCTTCCAGGAGTGATGTCAAAGAAAACAACCAATGAACTCGCAGTTCGTAGCGCATGACGCTATAAAAAACCAATAAGCGTGTTTCAACATTTTGTCAAATAAAGCAACCAATGAACTCGCAGTTCGAAGGGCGTGACTTAAGAAATATTCCCATCGCGAGGAAAAAATTTCATTGATTCAAAAATAATTCACGCTCATAATATTTTTAAATACAGCAGATCGATAAATCTTTGGATTTTATGAGTATTATCAAATCGAAATTTTACTTGAAATGTTGGCATCTTATAAAAAGAGTGCGACAAAGTCTTTTTTTCACTGCTTTTGGGTGAAAAAAGTACTTTTTTTCACTGTTTCAAAAAGTCTAGCTTTGTGCACGCGTCTGATATTGAAATTATAATGTAAAAGTCGGCTTTTTTTCTCGCAATTTTAAAAAAATCCTTTTTAATATTAGAACTATATTCTTGCGATTATTTTTTTACCGATTGCATTCATAACATCATTTCAAATGCATTTAGTTATTTATTTAAGCTACACAAACCTATCAACTGTACTGTTATCTTAATTGTTTATTGATAAACATATGAAACTTTTGACCTCATAGTTAATAGTTAAAGTTCGCCAAACAATGATTAATTTAAGAATGTAAATGCTGGAATTTTTTTAATGAATATTTAAAAGATATCAAAATATGTAAGATAATGCAGTATATCTTTTGTTGAATCAATCTATCTATACTTAAACCTTACTAAACTTGATCTGTAATTTATTATATGTTAAATTACCATGGCATCTTTATTTTCCTCAGTTAGATTACTTTGGTAGGCCCAGCTTGCCAGACCCAACTTATTCGCCATTTCTGATGCAAGTCTGTCATGGTCCTGGAGAAACTGCAATGCTTCTGCTACATTTTTGTTGTCCCCGCTTACATATTTCTCTTTTTTGTGAGCACAATCGGCTGTTGTACTCAGGAAAAGGTATGCTATGTTGATGAAAACGGCGCAAAGCACCATTCTGGCAGGCTTATTTCTTTATTGGAAATTTCCTGAAAGAAGAAAATACACCGGTTTTTTTGAAGATTCATTTTTAATGGGAACGGCTAATATAATGGACAGTCTCGATTTGGCGATTTGCGTTACGTTGCCAAGCAACGAAATTGCTCAAATGTGGAAATCCTTCCACTTCATACAACTAGCCTTACTTTAAAATTTTAAGATCTCTAAAAGTCACTAGTGAACATACTGGTCGTTATGTCATAACTGTACAGATGCAATTATGACAAATAGGACAAATATAATTATTTTTATTTAATGTTGCTTACACTTAAAATTTTGTGAACGCATACTTACATAGTCGGAAAGATTTTTCAAATTGTAGTATTATGCATGTATTATGTACGTGTTTAACCATGAGGAAAAATATTTACTACATTTCTAACAAAAGTAAAGAAAATTTAAATATTTAAGTTTAGACACACTGTGGTTTCGAAAGTAAACTTATATCGTATATTTAAATATGAACCTTTTGAATTATTCTTAATAATAACGTGAAAAAATTCGTAAAATAAATAAAAACTTCTTTTTAAAAATACTGGTTATGTTTACAAAAACGCATTGAAAATTAAAGAGTGCAATTAGGCTGATTTCACTTTTAAGGTTATCTTTTTTTTTTACTTTATGCTAACGCATTCAGTAAATTAATTATTCCCCTTTTTAAGATATTTTGTAAATTATTGAATGAATTACTCTCTGCCCTCGGTTATTAAGTCAAAACAAGAAGTTCTACAGAACTAAAATAGCATACTTTCCTGTTACTTAAATATTTACTAAAATTCTTATCTTGAAAAAACTAGGGTCGTAACAGTAAGAGACATCAACAACCGTTTATATACATTAGAATAAATTTCACTAAACACAGCATCCAGCTATAATTTCAACTTTTTAAAGCGAAATCAATTATTATCATTAATTTTCTATCGCAAGTAAAATCAATATTATTTATCGTCTGCATGATTTATTTGCAGTTATAAATATATATTTAATTATTCGTCGAACAAAAACTATCAAACTACTCCAAAATACAATTAAATAGGAAATGTAAATTAACAAGTAGGTTTTTAACAGAATATGTCACTTAACCCGCTTATATTAAAAAAATTCCAAGTAAATTCGGCAACTTTCATTTATTTTATTTCGAAAATAAAATAATTATTACCCAAATCGTTTGCAAAAATTTATATTTAAAAGAATAAATATGTAATAGTTCTGGCTCTTAATAGAATGAAAACATTTCATATCAACATACAACGAATCTCGAAGTGAAATATGTTTGACGTCATTTCAAACTGATCGATGTCGCAAAAATAAATTTATTTTAATTTATTGTCTAAAAGAATTAAAGTTTCTCAAGCGATTGTTGTCATGGCATATGGTGAGTTAATTCTAATAGAAATGGCTTCCTATGCTTTTTAAATGAGCATTAAATTTTGAAGTTTTTTAAATAACTGAAGTACTTAGAATTCGAATTCTTTTCTGCAATTTTCAATGTATTCTCATTTTGATGCGCTGAATTTTTTTGACGTATCTCACTTGTCTGTAGCATTAGTAGTTTGCAACAGCAATTTAAATGACTCGAAATTGAATTTCAATGCTAATTCAATGGGAAATTCGTCAACAAATAGTAGATTTATGTCCGTTTGATCGTTCACACAGACGGACAAAAAAAAGTATTAAAGTTGGGTGTCTGAGGTTATACCTTCCTAATACAAAAAGAATTTTTAAGATCGGATTGATAGAACCGATTTTGGAAGGGGGGTACGGACGGACAGATGGACAGACAGACGGATGGACGGACATCGACAGCATGTCAATACCTACTTTTTAATTTTTTTCTAATTCGTCGAATTAAAAAAAAAAGAAAAGTAGGATAAAAATATATCAAAAAGCACTTTTTTTTCTGCAAACTTAACAATATATTATAATTTTTGCATAGCACGAAAATTAATAATCTACTGAAACTTACTTATTTCAACCCAAAATAGTGAAAATAAACGGCTTGCGATCGAGCAGTAACTTTCAAATTAACCCCCCAAAACATAACCAAACTCACTTATTCTCTCGTGTGGTCCGGTCAGCTCCAATTCTCCAGCCACAAAAGTGAAGCTGTTTACGGAATTGAATATAGTGTCCGCAAGTTGTGTCAAAAGTTTACGGTCGGCTTGTTTGACCTTCAGGGGTGACACAACCTGATTCTTATCATGCGTTAAGAACTGGTTGTTAATTAGAATTCATAAAGACTTTTAAAGTTAATATGCATAGGTATGCAAAAATAGCATGGACTAATGATTTTACGGTTCAATGACATCTGAGGTTGGGAAATTGCCAAGTAAATTTTATGTTTTTCTATTGCTTAAAAGTTGAACTTTTTCCATGTTTATTGTAACAATCGACAAATGACCATATTTTAAATCATTACCCTGTTTTTGATTTTGAGAAATGACGCACCAAAGGAACTATTACAGTGAAGAAATGACTACATTATCATAGTTATACTTTAGAAATATGTTCTAATAAGAATATTGTTTAAACTATGAGTGAAATAATTTTTTATTGAATGCCTTGCGGTAATTGTTTTAAAATAAATAGATTAAAATTTTAAGCACTGAGGTTTTATAGCGTTAGTAAAGCTTACAGCTAGAACCATTTGGTTAAGAAATATCTTTTTAACAAGAAAGTATTTTGTTTTTAAATGCAGTATTTCATTTTTGTAATTCAAGTATTTAATGTTAAATATTCTTTTTCCTATAACCGTGTCAAAATAACAATGCGAAAATTCAAACAGTCCCCGACGAGTGCTTTTAACAGCTCCAAAATGTAAAATTTAGTTATAATTTTAGCGAGTAATAGCGGAGAAGAGTAATAATGAAATTGATGCATGTAAGAAGTGTTATTTATTCGAATTCTTGCAATATTTATAATATTTACATTTCTAATACTATTGTGTAGTCATACGTTGGCTAAAAATTACTTTAACTTACTAAACTCTTGTAAAAATGTATTACTATCTTCTATTCAAAAGTGAATGATCTATATTGCAAAGATATCATTGAAAATTCTATTTATCTTCGAATATTTTAAAGTGAAAATACACGAGCAGAGTATTGAATAGCGTGCGTACATATTCGATACAGAATATTACATATTTCATTACTTAACGAATGATTGTTTACTTTGGTAGCTTTAATATATGAAACTTGGACGCCCGTTTTTTCTGATGAAAAATTTTCAAACAAAATTGAATAAATACATTGAATCAATACATTGCAATTCTATTCGACAATAAAATATACTAACAATTCCATATACATACTTGTACTTTGAACTAGAATCCTGTATTGCAATTGAGATATTAAAAAAGTATTTTTCTGTTTAGTAGACAAAAGAGTGTATTAATCTCAGACTTTCTTTTTAGTGCCTTCCCTTTTCCTCACTGAAAAACATTTGGGTTATTTTCACATATTTTGATGCCTACAGCAAAATTATCTTATCATTTTTCAAACTAACGGCGCTTATCTTTTTGATGACACTCACAGTTTTGCCTTTGTGTCTTGTCAACAAATGAAACAATCGATAAAGTTTTTTATTTATGAAATTAGAAACCTGTTGCCAGTTGTAAGATTTGCAGAAAGGAGCTTAATTTTAACTCTTTCAGGTCTCACTTTCTATAAATAGTACATCTTTTATAATATAACAAATAACCATGAAGGTTTAGTAATAACAACAACAGTTAGTACATCTGAATTGTCATGAATTTTTCAACCCTAAAAAAAATCAAAACTTTGAGTCGAAGTGCGCAAAAACTTAATGTAAGCTTTTGAAATTAGTTTATAAATAATTAAACATTTGACGAAGAGAAAAAAACAAATTTTATGATTAAAAATATTGTTGATACTACTAAAATTTTGAACAAGGCTCTAAATATGAGCAAACGAGACTAACTGATTTCACTATATTGCAAAATATGCATAGTTGTTTTCGATTTTTAATATACTTTCTTTTTTAAATTCGAAAAGATTTAAAAATGGGAAAAGTTGTTAATTGATATTTCGGAGATTCCTTTAAGTAAGTCTATGTACCCTCCTTTCAAATTCTGTTCTAACTAGCCGATTTTAAAAATTCTTTTTGTTTCAAAGTTATAACATTAGAGACCATGTCGTTTATAAACTTTTTTCATCTGTTCGCTCCTTTTTCATATTACGTCACTTTAAAAATATTTTTGTTGTTTAAAGGTATGATTTCATAGAACAATATTTTATACTTTGTGTTCTTGTACAGCTGGGGGAAAAAAACGAATCACCCCTCGTTTCTCGGCTTCTATTGATCAAGAAATTTTGTGTAAGGTGTCAATTTTCAGGAAATAGCGTGAGGAATTGAGAACTGGCAAAAAAAAAAATTGTAATAGGGGTCGTCTACATATTAAAATGAGTACCAACTTTGAAAATTCCAATAGCAACACCCAATTTTTTTTACATAAAAATGTTCAACACCTTCAAAATACCTCATGTATAAGAAAGAATTATTTATTATGCATTATTTGCTGAGATATAAGTATTCAAAGTTGAACGCCCATAATGTTAAAAAAGTTTCATAAACTTTTATTCATACCTCTACAAATAAAATGAATTAAACAAAGTTTTTTTTCATTATATACTTCTTAATTTTCCAAAAACAAATCACACATGTTTTATCATCAATTTTTCATTTTTAATAATTTTTTATTTAAATTTAAATAATAAAAATTAAAACATGAATAGCAACCCCAAATTTTTTTTTACATAAATCGATAATGTATATCAAGTAGAACCAAAATCCCGAATTTTTTTAATTCAATAACAATTATTTGCCGAGTTATTGTAAAAAAAACTGAAAAAGACGAATTTTAGGGACCTTGTAAAAAATTACTCGGCAAATTCGATCCTAAATTGCATTATTGTTTGGCGATTAAAAAGCGTTTGTTGGTGAATGTTTATTCAAATTATCGATTTCTGTCAAATGTCTGAAAATCTTTTCTTATTTCAAGTGCATACAATGTATTTTGTTTGTATAATTAACATTAAATTATATCTGTTACTATATTTTTAAATGTATGTTATTTCCAATACAATTTCAAAAAGTGTGTTTAATATTAAAAATTAAATACCCTAGAATATTATTGGAATTCGGTTTTAAATACATTTGATTGTTACCACATTAATTATTTAAAATGATTAGTGCCTACTACGTTTAAAAATCATTACCAAATCATTCTGAGTAATTTTATTTTGCTTTCCTTAAATATCGTGTTACGGTCGTAACCCTCAATTTGCAATACGTGGTTTACCGATAAAAAACTAAACTCCTCGGCGCAACAGCCCATTAGTGGGCCAGGGCCTGCCGTGCCCATTTCAGCTTTCGTGATACAAGGGCTCTGGGGTGCAAGGCATATGTCCCGGTAATGTGGAAAGCCTCACGCGGAACCCCCAGCGTTTAGTTCCCCAAGCATGCTTGGTCCCCAATTTATCGACCCACTTAAAGGATGAAAGAATGGATCAACCCGTCAACCTCGCCCAATCCGGGATTCGATCCCCGGACCTGTGGCGTGGCAATGCGAAATAAGCACTACCACTAAGCCACTGGGCCGATATTACCGATATAGTGCGACGAATTTTAAACAAACTTTTTGCAACAATGTGAATGAAATAAAAATTTGCATAAAAAGTTTAAAAAATAAGTGTGATAATCATGTTTTTCAATCTGATTGTAACTAATAGCATTTGAAAATATGTTCGTTATAAATACCAGTACATGCGACTTAATTTAAAATTAAAACTTTTCATCTTCTAGCCTTTATTTTATTTCTGAATTTTAAAATCCAAAATTAAAAAATTAAAAAAAAAACATTCGAAAAATCTCAATATTACTGAAAAAAGTTAAATTCTAGCATCCGTTGGCGAGATTATGCTAATCCTTTTTTAGCTTGTCGTTTTGAAAAGACACAACCAAAATATTACCTTTTTTCACTTAGGAGATTTGCCCCTAAACGAGTTCAAAATTAAGGCTTTAATATCTCAGCAAATAATGCAAAATAAATAATTCTTTTTTATACATGGGGTATTTTGAAGGTGCTGAACATTTTTATGCAAAAAAAAAGTGGGTGTTGCCTTTGGAATTTTCAAAGTTGGTACTCATTTTAATATGTAGACGACCCCTATTACAATTTTTGTTGCCAGTTCCCAATTCCTCATGTTATTTTCTGAAAATTGACACCTTACATAAAAGTCCTTGATCAATATCAGCCGAGAAACGAGGGGTGATTCGTTTTTTTCCCCAGCTTTCCCCTCTTACTCTTTAAACTTACTTTTTAACTGATTTTTAAAGTTTTTTGGGGGGAAAGAGGAAATATACGACTTCAGACCTATCTTATAGTTTTTGTCCATTCCTCAATCCGTACAATAGGCATTTCTGTGAGTATTTAAGTTTTTGGAGTTACACCCAAAGTTAAACATTTATGAAGTATTATACTATCCCACCTATTAATCCAAATAATAGGCGCTTTTAAGTTTAATATTTTTACATCGTAAGCGGCTCAGTGGCTGAGATGTTAAACGTGTCCGCCACGTAAGCCCAAGATCGCGGGTTCGAGCCCCGACTGAGTCGTCGGATTTTCTGGATGGGAAAATTCTGGGCACGCATGTCATATGATTAAGTGGCATGTAAAAAGATCCTTGGAGGGCCCATTTGGCCTGGGTTCTCTCGGCAAAATTAAATCTCGGCATACTTTAACATCCACAGAAAGCTCAGATTCATTAATTTTATTTTGCTTTCCTTAAATATCGTGTTACGGTCGTAACCCTCAATTTGCAATACGTGGTTTACCGATAAAAAACTAAACTCCTCGGCGCAACAGCCCATTAGTGGGCCAGGGCCTGCCGTGCCCATTTCAGCTTTCGTGATACAAGGGCTCTGGGGTGCAAGGCATATGTCCCGGTAATGTGGAAAGCCTCACGCGGAACCCCCAGCGTTTAGTTCCCCAAGCATGCTTGGTCCCCAATTTATCGACCCACTTAAAGGATGAAAGAATGGATCAACCCGTCAACCTCGCCCAATCCGGGATTCGATCCCCGGACCTGTGGCGTGGCAATGCGAAATAAGCACTACCACTAAGCCACTGGGCCGATATTACCGATATAGTGCGACGAATTTTAAACAAACTTTTTGCAACAATGTGAATGAAATAAAAATTTGCATAAAAAGTTTAAAAAATAAGTGTGATAATCATGTTTTTCAATCTGATTGTAACTAATAGCATTTGAAAATATGTTCGTTATAAATACCAGTACATGCGACTTAATTTAAAATTAAAACTTTTCATCTTCTAGCCTTTATTTTATTTCTGAATTTTAAAATCCAAAATTAAAAAATTAAAAAAAAAACATTCGAAAAATCTCAATATTACTGAAAAAAGTTAAATTCTAGCATCCGTTGGCGAGATTATGCTAATCCTTTTTTAGCTTGTCGTTTTGAAAAGACACAACCAAAATATTACCTTTTTTCACTTAGGAGATTTGCCCCTAAACGAGTTCAAAATTAAGGCTTTAATATCTCAGCAAATAATGCAAAATAAATAATTCTTTTTTATACATGGGGTATTTTGAAGGTGCTGAACATTTTTATGCAAAAAAAAAGTGGGTGTTGCCTTTGGAATTTTCAAAGTTGGTACTCATTTTAATATGTAGACGACCCCTATTACAATTTTTGTTGCCAGTTCCCAATTCCTCATGTTATTTTCTGAAAATTGACACCTTACATAAAAGTCCTTGATCAATATCAGCCGAGAAACGAGGGGTGATTCGTTTTTTTCCCCAGCTTTCCCCTCTTACTCTTTAAACTTACTTTTTAACTGATTTTTAAAGTTTTTTGGGGGGAAAGAGGAAATATACGACTTCAGACCTATCTTATAGTTTTTGTCCATTCCTCAATCCGTACAATAGGCATTTCTGTGAGTATTTAAGTTTTTGGAGTTACACCCAAAGTTAAACATTTATGAAGTATTATACTATCCCACCTATTAATCCAAATAATAGGCGCTTTTAAGTTTAATATTTTTACATCGTAAGCGGCTCAGTGGCTGAGATGTTAAACGTGTCCGCCACGTAAGCCCAAGATCGCGGGTTCGAGCCCCGACTGAGTCGTCGGATTTTCTGGATGGGAAAATTCTGGGCACGCATGTCATATGATTAAGTGGCATGTAAAAAGATCCTTGGAGGGCCCATTTGGCCTGGGTTCTCTCGGCAAAATTAAATCTCGGCATACTTTAACATCCACAGAAAGCTCAGATTCATTGTAATCTGTGCGTCAAAATTGGTAGGGGGAGTCCATCTAAATCGTGCCACAAAAAAATGGCTCTCATTTCTGGGGAATGTGCCGAGTCTGCAAAGGCTTGACTACCAATGTTGCAGCCCCATTAGAGGAAAAAAAAAACATCGGAAACGTTACACACAATTATTCGATCATTTTTACTATATTTCCGTATTTTCACGTCATATTTGTAGAGTCATGTAATCCGATAGAGATTACACAAATAACTTCAATGATTTCGTACAATGAAAACTTATACAGATCATGCTAACAAAAGTGGTTTCAAGTGATGTTACTTAACAATTTCTCGCAAATTATTAGAATTATTATATGGAGAAATGCTAAATCTGGTTCGGCATCAATGTTGAAAAAAGTTACAATGCCAAACTTGCAATATGTCCATCAAAGCCTCGACAGCTGTTATGTGTGTATTTGAGGGGGAATGGGAGCGAGGGTCGGGTCTCCTCCCAACTCCTCTACAAATGCTCTCCAAATCGAAATCTTCTCTCTGTGTTAATCCTAAGGGGGGGGGGGGGATTTATTTTCCAATACAAATCAATATGACTGTATTTAATATTTTTATAAACTATTTTAATATGATAAATGAAGCTTTCTTAAACATCTTTACATCATAACTTTTCGAAATTGATTCGATTTTTTTTTTTATTTTCAATACATAATTTTAAAGCAAAATATTAGAATCAAATTTAAAACGTAGAAATATAGGGACATTTAAGTCAGTAACATTTATCATTTAAAATTATCTTGCTGGTTCTACAATATAAAAACAAAAATCTGCAAAGAAACCAGGTTCTGAAAGCCTTAACAAAAGTTCTCCAACCCTCAGACCTGCTATTCACATAACTTCTATGTTTCAAAACAAAGATGGTCCTGCAATCGAGAACTAACAAGCTATCAAGGACTACTTACTTCTGGCCAGTATTTCTATACTGTTCTACAGTGGAGACGTTCTTATTCTCTCAGGGACTTGTAATCCCGGCCAGTGCGGATGTCGTCGCCTGAAAGTAGTGAGTTCCACAGAACTTCAATACAGTGCCAATGGAATAACTGGCACAAAATATGTGATGAATGATGTTTGGAATGGATGCTTCACTTCAGTGTGATGCAGCAGTGCGGTTTAACTGACTAATAAGTGGAGAGTTCTTGCATGCCCCTTTAAAAGATGACAACCAATTAGACAATTATTAGCAATAAAATTTTCACTGTAAACGGTTTTTATATGATGGTATAATACATTTATATTCCAGCTTGTGTGCTTGTTCAGAGAACCGCTTATAAGCTTTTTTGTATGATAAATGTAGCTTAGTTATAAACATTTTCATGTCATCACTTTTGAGATGGATCGTTCGAGCATTTTTTTTTTGCTTTCAATACATAATTTTAAAGCAAAACATTCGAACCAAATTTATAAAGTGGAAGTATAGGGACGTTTAAGCCAGCTACATTTATAATATAAAAAATGTCTTGCTGGCTCTACTGCATAAAAAAATTGCAAAGCAACCAGGTTCTGTAAGATTTTAACAAAAGTTCTCCAACCCTTAGCCCTGCTATTCAGAATGACTTCCACGTTTCAATACAAAGCTGATGGCTTCTGCAATCCCGAACTTACAAGTGACTGACACTATAAATTACGTTGGACAACTTACTTCAAGCCAGTATTTCTATGCTGTTCTACAATGGAGACGTTCTTGTTCTCCCAGGGACTTGTTATCTGGTCAGTGTGGATGCAGGGCCGTCTCGAACGAGTCGGATGTCGTCTGCCTGAAAGTAGTGATTTCCACAGAACTTCAATCTTGTGCCAATGGAACAACTGACGCGAAATCTGTGGTGGATGAGGCTGGGAATGGATTCTTCAGTGTGATGCAGCAGTGCGGTTTAACCGACTGCTAAGTCGAGTGTTCTTGCATGCCTTTGAAAGATGACAACAAATTAGATTATTATTAGCAATACAATTTTCACTGAATTCGTTACATATTTTTAACTTTTATTACGTTTAATGAAGTTTCTTATAGTAATTTTCTTTTAAAATAGATTTAGATAAATCGAATAACTAATAAAGAGTCAAATATTTCCCGAAAATAAAAGTTGTCGATTTTATTTAAGTAATAAATTCACAAATTTACCACAGTTTAACGAATGGAAAACATCATGTACCATAACATTCCATGTAACTGATTACATTCCAATTTCGTTCCAATACCAAGTAATACCAATTTTATTCCAATACCAAAAATATAATTGGGTTTCAACCCAATTAAATTTTAAGTTACGTAATAAGTTAATTGAATTAGCTTAAAGTTACCTGTAATGGTAGAAAAACATTCTGGCACAGTTTTCTGATTTTTTTTACAGCTGACTTTAATACAATTGCTTTAGACAGTCTGTAATGGTTGTAAAAAATAAAATTGGACATATATTTTAATTAGAATAGTCCCTTTCCACGTTTGTTTTGTATTTCGCCGAGAATGACAATTCCTTGTGAAAATGTTTGAGTATTGATTCATGCTTTTTCGATTTTCTAGCAGCTGGTTCATGTCACGAATCTTTGGCAGATGTTTTATGAGTGTGGGAATGACAATGATGCGGGATAATATGTTGTAAATAAAATACGCAGCGATTTCCGTCATGAGTTTGGAACATTTAAATTACACAAAATTACCCTTAAAAGTTTTATATCAATTGTCTATATAAGTACTCAAAGCAGTTTAAAAATAGGTTTATTATCAAAATATTTTTATACCTAAATACACCTTGAAAGATCTTAGAGTTTGCATCCATTGTTGACAAAATCCAATCGTTTTTTTACAACTTCCCTTCCCGGTCCGACATTCTACAAATGGTACACTTTTTCGATTCTCCAAAACTACACAATTTATCTTCGTTCGTGTTTGCGTTAATCCTAAATTAAAATACAAAAATTAATATACAAAATTAAAATACAAAAATTTATATACAAAATTAATATCACAATTATTACAAAAAAATCAAGAAAACAAGAAACATACAGTGACATATATTAACCCATTCATGACGATTTTCAAGAAAATTTGCCACTTGAAAGTAAACTTTCTGCTTAAGTTTATCGAAGTATAAATCACATACTGTAAGACAAATGAAGACCGTAGTCCTGAGAAATTTAGGGTCACATGGGGGAATTATGGATCACTCTCTTTCTGGGGTAAATAATGATCACTAAGTTTTAAGGATTAAAAATGGTTTTTAGAAAAAAAAAATTATGCCAAGTATTCCTTATACATTCTATTTTCTTATATCAAGTTCAAAAACAATGTAACTCTGCAGCAAAAAATAGAAAAAATACTTTTTACACGACTATAAAAACATCTTCAAAAAAGATTGTCTTTGAAAAACATGATTTTTTTAAGGATCAATACTGGAGAAACACATTTGAACTAACTATTTTGTTGGTGCCATTTTTCAATAGGAAAAGGTCTAAGTTTTTCATTCCGATATAAATTTTTTCATAATTATTTTCTTAAATGATTTTAAAGGTATATCGATTTATCCCCCAGTTTACTGGGGTAATTCTGGATCACTGGGGTAATTCTGGATCAGTTATATTTTTTGATTTTTCAGATGTTTTTAGCTACTTGGTATGCGTCATTTTGAAGCAAAAAAATCAAATTAGGCTGCATTCCAAATTTCATTAAAAAATTCAAATCGGAAGTTTATTTAAAATTTAAATAACAAAAAATTTAATCTACATTGAAATAGCATGAAAATTTTATTTTTATTCAATATTTTCACTGTTGCCATTGCTTAAAACTTATGAGAAACGTTATTTAAAATAAAAACTTTTGAAAGAATATTTATTTGTGCGATATAATTCAGTTTGGATTGCTGTAATAGAGTCATTGAATTTTTTTTTGTCAAAATAGAGTTCTTTTGATGGTTCATTATACATGTATGAAGAAAGTTGCATAGAGAATTCTAACTTGGCATTAAAAAATATATGCCAAGTTTCGCTTTCATTACTTTTATGTGCTAAAACAATATTTATGCGCTAAAAAAGATATAATTTGGAATATTAATTTACTTTTAATATGCATTACTATTAAAAAAGGGGGTGATCCATAATTACCCCATGTGTGATCCATAATTGCCCAAACCCGGGGTAATTCCTGATCACTCAATACTTAAAATAAAACTAATAATAAGTAAGATTTAGGTAAATTGATTATTTAAATAAATTCTAAACTGTCTAAGCTTACTTCATGCAAAATTAAATCTTTCTACCTTTCATACTTAAAAAAAAAAATAGGATGTTGTGACTTTTTGATCCATAATTCCCCCATATGACCCTATGCAGGAAAATTTAGTTGCACGAAAAACAAATTTAAATGACTTATAATGAACGACTTTATTTGGAAATGAAAGTGTTATGATATTCACAAAGTCGTCGTTAATAGGCGAAAGATTCATGCAATCTTTCTAAATTAGCACTTTTGCAGAATAGAAAGTTAATAATGGTAAGAAAATAAAGAAGAGAAATAAATGTATTGGATATAGAAAATAAACTTCATATTCGAAAAGATTTACCTTAGTTACAAACTTTTTAAAGCACCATAGTTGTGAGCAGCATTTTTCTCTGTTGAGAGATTAATCTGTAGACAGGAACTAGGCGGAAACTAATAGGAAGTGGAAAGTCATGCAATTTCAACAAGATGGCGAAGATGGGAAATTGTTATGATAGGGAAGTATAGGGTGACTTA
Organism: Hylyphantes graminicola; assembly: GCA_023701765.1. Lineage (NCBI taxonomy): Eukaryota > Metazoa > Arthropoda > Arachnida > Araneae > Linyphiidae > Hylyphantes > Hylyphantes graminicola. The sequence goes on along the minus strand of CM043114.1, from coordinate 70,920,340 downwards.
CTAAACCCTTTTCCATATTTTAGTTTATAAAAACATCCAGAAAAATGAGTAAATATTTAACTGTAGCAAAGCCTTGTTTGTTGTATTATTTGCTTTACTTTTGAAAATAAGAATCAGAAAGAAATCATCAGTTAGTTTCAGCGAAACAAACTTAAGTAAACTTGTATTTGTTTGAAAAAAAAAACTATAAAAAGTGAAATTATTTGTATAAGTTTTATAACTTGATAATTGAGTAGCAAACCAAACTATACGGCGAAATGCCGTACAATGGTTTAGTTGACTTAAGTCTCCTAACGCTCAAGTGGCGCATGAGGCCACAAGCATAGTTCCATCCCTTCCGGCCCAGTGCTGCATCCCTTGCGATCCCCCAGCTTGGCCATCCACTTGTGGTTTCTGTAAAAGTGGTGAGTGTTTATTCCTTCACACAACACAACCTTCTTCTTTTACCCGGGCTTAGGACCGGCATAGGGACGAGCAAAAAGTCCCACCTATGGCAGAGTTAATGGTTACCCTACCAATGAAAGGATAATTGATGCCCTTCTAAACTGTTTTGGATAATTTGAATAGCTTGTGATTCTGCTTAGTTTTGTTAATAGTTAAACTACAACCTTTTTATTTCAAAAAGTTATTTGTTTAATTTTTAATTCTTTTTTAGTGTCTCTTAAAAAAGTACACATCCAAGGATCGGCATTACTCTGTTTTTCCTCAAGATGCAAGTGCATTCGATGGAGGAATACATCCAGATCTTGGAGGGGAAATTTGTGAAAGTCTTAAAAAAATACTTTGTTGAATGACATGCACTATCAATGTTTGTTAAGACAATCGTATAATCGTATTACTTTGTTTGGATCCATTGTTTTCCACTGCACAACTGATTTAATAAAAATAATTTCTAACTTATTTTTATTGTAATATTCAGTTTCTCTTTACCACTGTTCAGAATTTCATTACGTTCTATCACACTGCAAATTTTTGAACATGTTTCAGACCACAATCTTTGTCTCCTAATTTAGATCACGTTACAGAACACTTTCTGGATCACTTTATTTTGTCCCTCTTGTTAGATCACAATACGGAGCGCATTTTGGACAGTTTTTCGAAAAACCTAATAGAACACTATTTTGTCCACAACACTCTTAGAAACCATTTTGCAATTATCTTTGGAACATATTTAACGTGCACTCCCTCTATACGGGTTGTTTTATTAAGTATACTATAACTACGATTTCGGCTAACCGCTTTTATGCCTTTTTGGTCAAAACACATATTAACCCTAAAATCCCCCTGTGGTTGAGCGCCTGCTTTTCACAACACATTGCTGAACTTTTTTCGGAACACATGCTGTCGCAACGCATTTTAGAGCACTTCTGGAACACCTTTCAAAACACTTTTTTTGGGCGTTCAATTCACAATACTTACAGTAACACTATTTTTGAGTAGCGGTTTGTTGTAAGTCTACTGTACAATATACATGTCCCTATGAAATTTTGCGAGATTTTGCGGTTTACATCCTTTGGTTGGGTGACTGGTTCAGTGGACTACAGTAAAATACCTAGTCCCGAAAATTAGTACTCATTTACTTTGAACAACTTGGTATTTTGTTAGGACGAGACATACACGATATCGTGTGAAAATCATTAATTAGCATTGTAAAATGCATATCCAATGCTTTTTTGTTTAGATTTACAAAGTGATGGAAGTGTTGACGCAAAAAAAATAGACAGTTGTGGTACACGAAGACTTTATTGTTTGCAAAAATTTCTAAATTATGCAGTAGTTAAATTGAATGTATATTTAAAGTGTTCCACCAACTCCTCCGACGACTTTTTTGGCAGCTGCAATGAAAGAATAAATTTACCTGGGGGAAGAGTAAAATAGCAATTTTTATATTTCACTCATAAATTTATTAGAAACAAAAAAAAAGAGTTATATTGTTAATTGCATTCGAATCAGAAAAATTGTATTAACGTATAGTTAAGAAACACAATAATCAATAAGATGATAATAAATTCAGGGGATAATTTTTTAAAAATATAATTTAAAAAAAAAGTGATTAAAATTTCTTTAAAAGTATAAGACAAAACAGCAAAAATACTTAATGTGTATTTATAAAAAATCTAAACAAGATATTCAGTACATACTGAGAAAAAATATACATTTGTCCTAAAATATGCATTTTGAGAAAATGGCGTTTAAAGCATCATTTTTAGCAGTCTTCTATGTGGAAAATATTAGAAAATTTATTTCAAATACTTCTAATTGGCATATTTCCTACCAAATTTTACCATTTTGAAGGTAACAATTGAAATATTATCCCATTATGAAAATCCCAAATTGTGCTTTTTGGTCAATTTTCGAGTCTGGTCCCTCAGCGTAGTTTGGATTGAAACGCCTAAAGAAACTAGTAAGACCTAAATATCTTCTAACTTCGTGCATGATCTTTAGCGGTGAAAATTCTGCTATGACGTTCACCTTCCTCCTACCTGGCTGTATTCCATTTTAATTGATTACGAACAATAGAAACATAATTTCCCTCTCTCCGAATTCTCATTTTGGTAACTTTACAGTTGTATGCGCTGACTGCATGCATTTCAACACCGTCATTGATCTGCCTATGATTCCTATCCATGTTTTGGCTGGTATGAGAATATCGTACAGGTAACACTGTCTTATTTAACAGAGGTCCTAGTGCTAAATGCATTATGCGTTGTAATTCTTAGGGAGCATTTGAGGAGCAGAATTATCTTACGAAAATTACTGAATAGGCTACCAGAAATGACGTATCTTTCAGTGTCAATAACGGCCAGACCTTGAATTTGGGTAAGAACAATGTTAAATAGTTTTATGTTTTACGTGGAGTTTTAGTTATTGTTGATGTTGTCGTGTCTGTTATTACATCACAGAAGATGGCTGCCAGAGCCTCCGAAGAGGTTGGACTTCTTTTACACAATTAAGGACAAAGACAAACACATAGAGAGTAACACTTTATTCACAAGGCAAACATCCATTAAAATTCAAAACATTCCATTAAATCAATTTAAAACCAAATTGAAAAGAAAATAACTTCTGACTATTTTATTATTAATTAATAAAGTTTTAAAACAGTGTCTCCATTTGCTAATATTTTGAATTTTTTTAAAACTTTAAATATATATAATTAAATGACTTTGTAATATTTTCATTTCAAATTTGTCTCATTTCGATGTTATGAGATTTTCCGACCTTGGGAAAGGGGCTAACATGGCAAAGCAATACTTCTACGGAAGTTGTGATTCCAAAACTAAAGCATTAGCTCTATTGAACTGAATATTTTTGGGATGAAAATAAAAATTCATGCATATTAGAGGGTTAATACTTTTTTTCAATTATAAAATTTATTTCAAACTATTTTTTTGTATTTAAATGCGCTTCTACACAGATTTTTTTTTTCAACTCGATACAAATCATCAAAAATTTCCACAAAACAAACAGTAGGACGCCTTCCTAAGTGATTTTTTAGGGGTGCACAGTTTGACAAAAAGTGTACAAACATTACTTGAATTCTTTTTCCAATGGACTACAAAAAATCTAATTTTACATGTTTTTAGAAGTGTCAAGCCGTATTTTTTCTTAGTTAAGCTAATTTATTAGAAAATTACTACATCTTTTTTTAGCTCTAAGTATTCCCTAAGAGTTGGTAAATTGGTAAATTCAGCTAGTGCTTATTTTCCACAAAACTGTACAGGTATTGGACGACTCCCAGATTATATTTTTTTCATCATTATCTCCAAAATACCGTAGTAGTGGTACACATTTAATGAAAACTATTAGAATATGAAGAATTAAAAGATCGGAATCTTTGCAGAAGTGGGCTTTGACTTAAGAGCTTCCGCATCTTAAGCTTTAAAAGAGTTTCAAATATTTTAATTATTCAAATTAATAGTTGTTCAGATTATTTAATCGACAGTCGATTATTCTTTGAACGCTGTATGGTCTAAATATATAGTCAAAGTGCATTATTTTACTTTGATTAATTCATGAGTCATTAAACTGAGTGTAATTTCAATGTTTAGAAAAAAAAGAGCCATATATACTCATAATTTACACTTTGACAATTGAGAGTAATAACAAATAAACAAAATTTGAAAGCAGTTTTGAAAACAACATTTAAAAGGATTTCAAACTGCGTAGCTTTTTTTACGTGCCGAGACGAGCACAAGCAACAAAATTACTGCTTTTCTTCAATTTTAACACAAAAAATATCAATAATCGAGGAAATCAATTTTTTTAAGGGGGGTCCGGTACCTTCCCCAACATTTTTTTTTATTCATGAAGTTATACTACTCAGATTTTACACACTGGTGCATCATGCATTAATAAAACCTATTAGCAAAACAAAGTTTGAAAATGACTCAATATCTTTAAAAAAATAATTTTTTGTTGAATTTTTTTACAATTTTAAAATCCCTGCTCCTCCCTAATTTTTCGACTTTTTATTACCAAATTTTTTATATGCGTTCCCCAATAATATCTTAACAAAACTATGCATCCAAGTTTTAATTAAGATTCAACTTTTTTTAAGAAGTAATTTTCGAAATTTTATAAAAAAAATCACTAAAAACGTGGAATTTAAACTTTGATGTTTTTTAAAAAAAATACTAGCAGCATAAATGAAGAGTTTTAATGCATATTTTTGTTCATTTTTCTTTAAGGATGCTATAGAAATTTACAGAAACTTTTTATGTATAATATTAAAAGAGGAGTAGTATTTTTCACTATCCTAAAATTTAAAAAACACGAACAGACATACGAGCATTTAAAGTATAGATATGTGATAGGATACTTGGAGAGTGAGTCTCATTCAAAAATTAATAACTCAAAAGGTAATTCATAAAATTTGAAGCGGTTTTTTTTGCAAAATGTTAAGAAATGTTAAAATAATATTTTTAAAAAATTAAAAAAAAAATGCATTTTTCATGATTTTTGGGTACTGGACCCACTTAAATTTAAATATATAGATTAAAATACATACTTCCAAAAACTCCAATAAAATTATTTAAGGTTAAGCGTACCACAAGCAGTGTGTTCCCTTACATTCTTATTCTTTGTTTCTTGCGAAAAAGCAAAGAGTTCGGAGGAAGCAAATCGTTCGGAAGAAAACTCTAGTGGTATGGTAATGAACCCTCCTGCGAAGGTCACTGAGCACCCGCACGACAAGTTTCACGGGTCCATAAATCCCCCAGAGTAGTCGGGTTAGTTTTTATTTAGATTTCATTTTTTTAGCGCAGTTTAGAGTCGTCTCTTTTTTTTATTATTACATATTTCGAAAATATCATGTTTTTACAGATTTAAAGGTTGATTTTTATTTAAAAAAAGACCGGCGCTAAATCGTCTGTAAGGCGTTTTTTTTAAAAGAGACTAATAAACTAAGCACTCAATAAAGAATAATTTTATTTGCGAAAGAAACTTTTCGAAAGAAGTCGATTTTAGGTTTTAAAAATGTCAATTACAACTGGAAGCTGTGTTTGCGATTTTTTTTTCTAATGTGTGTAGATCCTGCATAGAAGCGATTCTAAGCGACATTGAAAGTTACAATGTCAGTAAGTATTTTTAACTGCACTGTTAAAAAAAACCTGAATTTTACTTGCATATTTCTGTGATTATTTTCGAAATTTTACGGAAAGATTGCGTTTCTTCAACAGACAGACGGTTTGTTTGACATAAACAGCTTGTTTCCGTTTTCCTTTAAAGCTTGACAAATGAAAACGGAAAAACACCGTATTTCTGCGTGCAGAATTTCACTTAAGACCCGTATTAACGTAGTTTTTCCATATAGCCTCGACACACCATGTTTTTTGTTTGTTTTGACCACACCTGAAGCAAGAAAGATAAATATACAGGTATGTTCATTTCTTTTAATAAAATAAGATTTCATTTAAAGATTATATTTTGTATCTTTCTTTTCTATATATAGAATCCAGTTCTTGTCTATTTCTTATTTGTTTCTGTAATATCTATAGTCCTATAATTTACCGTGGGGTGATTCTTGAAATTAATAATTCCGCTTGTTTACCAACACGCTGTAAATGTAATTTAAATGTTTAAAAAAGCTGTCAAATATATGGAATAAACAATGTTCACCAACAAATAAGTGTACATTATAGAAAAAATAATGAAATGATTTGAAATTTTTCATTTAAGGGGTCTAAGGAGTCTTAAAAATGTGCAAAGAAGGAACTACAAAGTATAGTTTGATCTGTCATGTAATTTTTTAACTACTCAATATACAAGTATAATTTTTTTATATGTAATTCTACAAGATTTATTTATTATAAAACAAATTTTAAAATTTATGAAACTTCAGCGAAAACTAAAATAAATGATATTAAACATAAAGCTATTTTAACACATTGTGATTAGGCTTGCGCGGCAAATTTTGAGGTCAAAATTGAAAAAATGACCAAGAAAATGACTTTATATTGTACAAATATGTGCAAACTAGGACTTATACCTAAATTCTCAGCTCAATTTTAATTAGAAATTATTTAAAAATAAATTTGAAATCAAAATTTAAAAAAAATAATTAATTTTTTTAGAAAAAAGTTCTTAAAATAATTTCTAATTAAAATTGAGCTGAGAATTTAGGTATAAGTCCTAGTTTGTACATATTTGTACAATATAAAGTCATTTTCTTGGTCATTTTTTCAATTTTGACCTCAAAATTTGCCGCGCAAGCCTAATCACAATGTGTTAAAATAGCTTTATGTTTAATATCATTTATTTTAGTTTTCGCTGAAGTTTCATAAATTTTAAAATTTGTTTTATAATAAATAAATCTTGTAGAATTACATATAAAAAAATTATACTTGTATATTGAGTAGTTAAAAAATTACATGACAGATCAAACTATACTTTGTAGTTCCTTCTTTGCACATTTTTAAGACTCCTTAGACCCCTTAAGGGGGTATGGGACACAAAATCTTCAAAAAAATCAAAAAAATTATTATTATCATAAAAAATAACACAACTATTTTAGAATAATTTAAAACAAAAATTTTATTTATATCTGCAGTAGAACGTGAGATGCGTTGTTTTTTATGTCATGACATCTGTGTTGGCCAACCACGTTTATAATCTTTGCTTCCTCGTAATATTAGATAGGAATAACGTTATCGAATCCTTAGTTGGTCGGTCGGTTTGGAGTGCTTCAGTAAGGAAAGTGATAAACTTCAAAGCTGTTTTTCTCCTTGATCGTGTTTTCGATGATTTTTTGACTTTAAATTGATATAACTCAAAATCTACTGCCCATAGAGTGTCAAAATTTTTTACTCATATTTTTCAAACATATATCTTTAATTTGTCTTTAGGGATTAGTTGTAAATAGTTTATTTTTTTATTTATTAATTTTAATAAAAAAAGTTAACCTGTGAAATTATTAAAAAAAACTTCAATAATTTTTTAAAAAAAAAACTATGGCAAATATGAAAAATCGGTGAAGACAGTTTGTTAAATACATTTTTCTGTTTATAAAAATGCTAAATATTTGTTTGCCAATAAATAAGTTTTTGACTTATAACAAAAATAAGAGACATCACTTTTTGACACATTTTATTTTTTTTAAAAATAAATAATGATTATTTAAAACCTCTGACTATCTAAAAGTGTAAGTATATTTAGTATACATTTATGGAAAAAAAATTATATTGATATCTAAAATATTAAAGAAAAAAGTTGAAAGTGTCCCATACCCCCTTAAATTCGATTGAAAAGTAATAGCCCTCGTGGAGCTCTAGTGCGACGATTTCAAAACCTAACCTAACCTCGATTGAAAAGCACTATTACGCTATCGCTATCGCTATCAAGCACAGCATGGTTTATTTTAAAAGCCATGCAAGTATAGGGGAGAGTGTTGTACCTAGGGACAATTTTTACATTTTAATTTTTTCTTCGATAATTATAGTCAAAATAAAAATTTAAAAGCAGCGTTTCAACACACCAATATATTCCTCCATAATGTATTTTTCTAAATTCTGGCAGCTTGAAATTAAAAAATTGCCACTCATTTAAAGTAGAGAGGATAAACTGTCCCAAGGTACAATATGATGCTGTACCTTGGGACATAACTTTATAATTCAGTCAATAGTCATGCACTTGAACTAATTTGTGTCAGGAAGCAAACTTTATTTTTTTTTCAAGGAAATACACAAATAAAACTTCATGGAAGGAAAAAGATTTATCAGGTGTTGCCCGAATTATATTTTCAAACATCAATCATTGTAAAATAAATCCGAAACAAAGCTAAGTTGTATTTTACATGTTTTGTGGAATTGCTTTTAAAATAAATAATAATGATATTTTTATTTATCCAAATTATTAAGAATCATGAATAGGTTGCCTTGGTACCTATCCCAAGGTACAAAAAGCTTTACTGTCCCAAGGTACACTACATGGTTTAAATAAAAGCAAGATAGTGGCCAATCTAAATGCATTATAATTATTTTCTCATAACCAAAATATTTTAAAATCTTCTCTTTTATGAAGACAATAAAATGCAGTTGAATTTTTGTAAAAGTACAAACTTAAAAAATTATATTAGAATGAGAAAAATATTTACTTTGGGGTAATGAAATATTATTTTTTGTCACCAATTCATCAATTCAATGATGCTGGTGTTAAATTTTATTATGATGATGTCTGTTGGTTAAGGCTACTATTAGAAATAAACAATGTATGGATATTGCCAATAGATTCTTAGAAATTGTCAGTGTCCCAAGGTACAAGCGTCCCAAGGTACAACACACTCCCCTACATAACGTTAACTTTCTCATTAATAAATAATACTCTTTTGATGATTTTAATGAATCAATTAGTGATCACGGATGTATGCAGATCACATGCTTTGATTCTATTCAGAAGTTGCAAACACTATTGTAAATGCTCTTTGTTTTGAAAAGTCTGCACTAAGAAAAACACTAAATACTATCAAATTACATTAAAATTATTATTTTATACTAAATACTATTATAAAATTGCATTTTAAATTTTGATATACATTATTCAAGAACACTTCTGTTTCGTTTCTACCCTCCCCCCCATTAAAAAATATTTTCTTCCAATTCCCACAACTGTATTGAGAGATATTGATAAATCAATTATAAACAAGTTGGTTTGTTACAGAACCTGTCACTAAAACCGCTTCCACACCATATTTATGCTCACAGGAAACACACTTATTATACACCTCAGAAAGAAATTCGCCTAACAGAGACTTCTAATTTAGAATTGTAAACGCCAAAATTAACTATTTTCATTCATTTTCATTCAACTATTTTCATTCATTTACTTTGTCAAATTAAAAATGACTCATTATCGTTTGCTAAATTTGTTTGGAATTCGTGGAATAATGATGCAAATTTTTAATAAATATAATTCTTTTAGTCGCCGGAATTTAATTTACAGTTCGAAAAATATATAATTAGTAAAAATGATGCTTTAAAAATAAAAGAGAAACTTTGCATATATTTTATGCAAAATTAGAATTCTTTATACATCTTTCTTCATACATATATAATGAACCATCAAAAGAACTCTATTGTGATATTTCAATAATCCAAACCAAATTATATCACATAAATAAATTTTCTTTCAAAGGTTTCATTTTTATTTTAAATAAAGTTTCTCGTACGTTTGACGAAATGGCAACAGTGAAAATATTGAGTGAAAATGGAATTCGCATGTTATTTCAATGTAGATTAAATTTTTAGTTATTTAAATCTTAAATATACTTCTTATTTAAATTTTTTAATGAAATTTGGGATGTAACCTAGCCCGATTTTTTGCTTTAAAATGACGTATTCCAATTGTTTGTGCGACTTTTGGTTCGCTCATTGAATGAAAATGGAATTTGCATGTTATTTCAATGCAGATTAAAATTTTAGTTATTTAAATTTTAAATACACTTCTAATTTAAATTTTTTAATGAAATTTGGGATGTAACCTAGCCCGATTTTTTACTTTAAAATGACGTATCCCAATTGTTTGTGCGACTTTTGGTTCGCTCTGTGAAAGTGGGTGACGGACAGACGGACGGACAGACGGACAGACGGACTGAACGATTATAAAACCTTCCACTTTTTACGTTATAAACGTAATGTGGAAGCTAAAAGGCACTCTAAGATTTTTGCCTTGTCTGCCCCCTCTTCACAAAAAAAAAAGAAAAGCGTTTTTAACCCTGGTATTAAATTATTACGGTGCAGATACTATAGAAAACTTGTTCGAAAAAAAAAGCCTAATATTGACAAATTGTTTAATTTTTGAAGGGGCTTAAGAAGATTTTGTCTGGTTAACGCCTGATTACCACTTGCTTCTTTACATTAGATCTATTCACTCGATTTATCTGTATAAATATATATATTTTTTTAGGTGCTTGTTTATCATAAATCTCCAAAGAGTGTCGAAAGTTCATAAAAAAGAAGAAAACTAAATATGTAGTGCCTGCTCAAATTTTTAAATTAGTTGAAGATTCGAAAACAATAACAGTCTTTTTCAACAATGAAAGAAACATAAAACATGATTATATTCTGTAATTCTTTTGTTATTTATATCTTGTTAAATTGTATCAGTGGTAATTGTATCAGGGGGGATAATAACTCTCGTTCCCACATACTAATAAAAAATGTTGTTTTTTACAATAAGATACTATTTCATGTATGTTTTGTACAAATGCAGACACTTAAAAATTTATTGTTTTTGACTACAAAGATTACTGTCTTAAAGAGTCTCGCTGTTAAGGGATGTTCAACCCCAAAGACAACCGACTAGGGGTTGCCTCATTCTCCCCTTAACATGATTTTGCCCTTTATATATGCTAACTGTAAAGAACAATACACTTTAGCCACAGAACAATACTAAATATATACATTATAAAGAATATGACAGAAAAATTATCAAAATTAGGAAAATTATTAAAAATTTTCTGCCTTATTAAAATTGTTTTAAGTATATGAAGAGTGGTAATTTTTAAATTTCTAAAATGTGAACAATGTCCTTTTTATTCAGATTATATACCAAATATGGTTTAAAAAATATCAAAGGATTAGAATGTATTAGTTTTGAATAGATTTAAGGTTAAAGTATGAAGGCATTTTTAGCTTACGTTTTATGTAACAAACAGGATGCATGTTTAAGGTGGTCTATGATTAATTGATTTATAAAGATTGATGGTTAAATAGTATATAGAAACAAAATTGACGAGAAAAAAGCAAAAATGTCTTGGAATGAACTAGAAATTACTATGTAAATTTTCTGAATCTAATAGAGAAATGCCAATTAGAAATTCATGAAATTAACAGGAAACAGCTAAATGAAAATTCCTGAAATTAACAGAAAAAATCAAAAATGGAAAATCCTGAAATTAGCGGAGAAATTCCGATATAGAAGACCCTGAAATTAACGGAAAAATTCCAAAATGGAAGTTCCTGAAAATAACGGAAAAATTCCAAAACGGAAGATCCTGAAATTTAAGGAAAAATCCCGGCAACTTGCTGCCAGTATAGTTTTTCCAGTAATTCACGGATTTTTTTTACAGTGTGGAAAGGAAAGAAGACTGTTTTAATTTTTTTTTGAATTTATTATTTAATATGTAACACATTTGCTTTCAGGGTAATAAACCAGTCGAATTGTTGACTTTATTGAAGTACTAGCAGTATGGTCCCGCCTTACTGGGAACCCGTTAACTTCGCATTGCTTCCTTTTAGAGGCATGCTTACTTGTGAAAATACACTCAAAATCAAAACAAAATTAAATTCGTGTTGGCGCATGCGAACTTAAAAAAGCCAACACTAATAGAGGATGATGCAGCCTTAGGGCGATCGCATATCTCAGCCAAACCGTGTCGTCCCACTTGCGACAGTCCCAGATGCGACGAAAAAAAATCCCTATAGCTGACTTATTAGTTAGGGACTTTGGGTTTAAAACTTAGCAACCCTGAACTTCGTATTCCCTATGTTGAAATTCGATTTAGCTACAGGTTGGCTTCTTTATCCCACTAGTTTAGTTGGGGAGAAAAAGAGGTAGAAGGAAAATTATTTTGTACACCAACCCTCGTTGCAATACTATAAGAAATTCCAGATGACAGACGAGGCGGGACAGGGGATGTCTAGAGGTGGTTTGGCCAAGTCTATCCCGAGGCTGTGCAAGTGCATACCATATGTGCACTATAAAGTTTTGTATCACTTTTCTAAACAGCATTATATCATACAAATAAAAATATATGTACATAGTGAAAACATTAAATTTTTAAGTACATTTTCTTCATGTAAGTAGGACAAAATGCAGAACATAGATATCATTAAAATTCCTTCTGGTTAAGTAACAACTAAATGTTGACAAATTGCTTTTGCTTGAAAATTTAGTGAAATCTTAAATAAAATATATTTATGCAACAAGTGCTTAAAATTATTACCACATTAATTGAGATCTTTTACCAGGAGATTTTTTCGAAGAGACTTCCTCCGCTCTTAACCAAATAATATTCTCCTAATTTATGCATATTTTATTTTGCTTAACTCATCACAATCTATAAGTAAAGGTATATTTTATAATCCCGTAAAAAATCTCGATTTTTTAATTCAGTTATCGTCTTTAAAATAACTCTTTTCAATTGCCGAATCGTAAAAACTTACTTAACGAACAAGTGTGTATACATGTTTATTATGCACTTCAAGTGCGAATAAAAATTTAAAATACCATTGAGAAAAAAGAAAGTATCAGTGATTTTATTTATTAGAATATAATGGTTTGCACGAAATGAAGTCTATTATTAGAATTCATATTACAACTAGCGTATTGTTTTGCGAACATAAATTACTAAATTTATCGGGAAGTTTTGAATGCCGATATATGTTGAGTAAAAAAAATATTTGCAAGTGAAGAATAAAACTTTCTTAGCATTTTAAAACTCTAATGCATACTGTTGCCATATGGCAACAAGTAACATAATCTACTTTATTCTATTAAAGTAGAGCTCCCTCTCAACAAATCTGTGTTTTTTCATCTATTACATTCTATTTTGAAGTTTTAGTTGCTAATAACCCTCATGATGTAGTAAAAGTGTATTCAAAATTAAAGAGAGGTTATTAACTGTTGTGAAATTACGTTTTTGGTAGTATTCAAAGTATAATAAATATTAGTAGTAAATACAAATAAATTGTTTTGAAAAGTTAATTATATTTAAAGACTGTTATTTCGAAATATATTTAGTAGTCTTCTAGTAATTATTACCAAAAGTGGAATTTTGTAGTTGGTTTTTGTCAAGTGGTAAAATTTTTAAAAAAATTAAATTATTTATTTTCTAATGCAGTTAATTTTTTTTCAGTATTTTTCCCATAATGTATGAGTATTAAAGATACGTATATATTTTTTCGGGATGAAAAAAATTCATGCATTAGAGGGTTACCTAACAATATTCTTGCAGTGAATTATAAATACTTTTACATCCGGCGCGTGCTTAAATTACTCTTTTTTTAAACTCGAGTAATTTCACTTCCATTAAGCACAAGTGCTCAAAGTGACAAATTTTGCCCGGTTTCATTCAACATTGCATCCGAATTTTAAATTTTTAAATCTGATAATAATAGAAAAAGAATGTGATAAAAACGAGATAAATAACACTTTTTAAATTAGAAAAGTACTAAGTACTTCAAAATCTTGCATGCAATGCTAAAAATATTTTTCACAAAGATGTATCTAAACCTCGGGTATAAATTAAACTTTATAAAGCTTTAGAAAATCTTTACCTCGCTCGTCATGTATATATAATTTTAGTTTTTTTTTTAAGTTTTGCTTCATTTACTTGTTGAATAAACCTATTTTTCTCCCACTTGTTTATGAAAAGCACTTTATGGAAAATATGGTTATTTAAACTTTTTTTAGGTTAGTTTAGTTTGAATGATCGTCGAACTAGAGATAACACAAGGGCAATTGGCAATTTTCGGAGTCGCATTTTTTAACCACAGCCAATTGAAAAGCCGACACCTTTGTAGACACCCAACGCAACAGTTAAGACGACATGGCAAGCAGCTTAATCTTTGGAGCACATTTAACGTGCACTCTCTCTACACGGTGTATTATTCGTTGTAGAGTTTTGGCTGCATGAGTCGTTTAAAGGTCAGCTGAGATTTTTCAAGCCCCAGTCCCTTGTCTTTTGATCCAACAGTATCAATTAGTTTGAGAGATAACTTTTTATCGTACGCTTCTTATAAGATGATTCCAAGTTTCCAAGAGTATGCAGGATTACAGCGTATATAAAAGTACTTTTTAAAAGTGCCTTTTTGCTTACATTATGAGTGGTATGTAAGTCAGTATATTCTGAACAATATAACGTTCGAAGACTGTTATAAAAGCAGTTTTCTCAGAGTACTATGTTAATTATTTTCCCACCTAAATCCAGGTCATCTTTCTTTGATAAAAATCAATTCTTTTTGCTCAGATTCATTCTACTTCCTATTAGTTAAAAATCTGGATAGCTAAAAATGTAGATATTTATACCCAACGGCCGGCCCACTGGCGCAATGGTTAGTGTACTAGCCTTTGGAGCTGTTGGGCTCGGGTTCGAATCCCGGTAATGGCATGGATGTTTGTGCTTGTCAATAAATGTTGTTATTTGTGTATGTGTTTGTGTCGTCCTCCTTTGTGTGTCTCTCGTGACTGTCTCTTCTGGCGAGCTTGGGTAATGGGCTATAAAGCCTAAAAGTATTTGCATTATATTTATGTATCATATGAAACATATACCTTTTTGTAAACTTATGTACCTAAGTACATTGCGAAACACAGAAGACATCCTATCCATTCTTTAGAATTTTTGCTATTGTGTTAAAGGTAAAAAAGGAATGATACAGTTTTCAATTAATGTACAATAAAATGATTTTTTCTGTCTTTCGTTAAAAACTGTGTATTTGTGGAAAAAACTTTATTTAGAAAAAAAACCTTGTTATTAGTGGTTCAAATAAAAAAATAAAGAACGTCTCTCATGTAAGATAAGTCTCATATGATTACCTGAAAGTTATTTCGCAAAAAAAATTGAATTTATCATAAAAAGTACAAAATGACAAATGACAGTGATTGCGCCCTCTAGAAGGGAAGGGCGTAGACTATATAGCCCATTACCCAGCTGGCCAGAAAAGACAGTCACAAGAGACACACAAAGAAGGACGACACAAACACGTAGACAAATAACAACATTTATTGACAAGCACAAACATCCATGCCTTTACCGGGATTCAAACCCTAGCCCAGCAGCTCCAAAGGCTAGTATACTAACCATTGCGCCAGTGGACCGGCCATAAAAAGTACAAGTATGTGCACTGGATATTTTTAAAAATCGTTTATATACGTCCTAAACTTCATTATAGAACATGTATGGGTAATATGAGGGGATTTAATAATACTCATAATATCTTTAAAAAATTATTCATATACTAATAATATATTTAAAAAACATACTTCTATATTCCATATAATTCCCGATTTTTACCCTACTTTTTTTTAATAAAATTCGAAAGAATTTTATGAAAAAGCAGGTATTGACATGCGTTCGATGTCCGTCTGTCTGTCCGTACTCCCCTTCTAATATCGGTTCTTTCCATCCGATCTTAAAATTTATTTTTCTGTTGGAAAGGTGTGAACTCAGAGACCTGTACTTTCATACTTTTTGTCCGTCTGTCTGCACGGTCTAACGGACATAAAACTACTATTCGTTGACAAGTTCCCCATTGGATTAGAATTTAAATTCAATTTCGAGTCATTTAAATCGCTGTTCCTGTTATTGCCATATCAAAAAGAATGAGGAACTTTTTTCATTTAAAAATAATATTATTATAAGCAATATTTATTTTGGTCATAAATCAGTTTGGAATGATGTCAGGATTGTGATTATTTGCTTGTTTAATGTTTGTTTACTAAGTAAGTGGCAAGACATATTTTTTTGCTTATAATTCTAATTAGTATTTATTTACATTTCTTATTTTAAGTGCATTTTGGAGCAATGTCATGCTTTTTGTTATAATTAAGTATTTAATTATTCTTAAAAATAAAAATAAATCGACAGACCATAAGTAATATAAATTTTATTTGTGACAGAAAATTAATGAAAATCGTTGTTTTCGGCTTTAAGAAGTTTAAATTATAGCTGGAAGCTGTGATTAGTGAAATTTATTCTAATGTTTATAAATTTTATGTATAAACGGTTGTATATGACACTTACTGTTACGAACCTAGTTGTTTCCCGATAAGAATTTCAGTAAGAATTCAGTAACAGGAAAGTAGGCTATTTTAGTCCTTTTAACTTCTTGTTTTTTAGAGATTTTAAACCGCTAAAATTCCTTGTTAATGAAATAGATATTTTCGCATTCCAAATGATTATCGTCAGGTCCCCAACATAGCGTTGCAACAATAAAAACTTTTTATCGGAAAAAAGTATATTACGGTTTTTAAGGTGTTTAATTATCGTTTGAATGTGGACTAAATATAAAATGGAAATTCAAAGTTTCATTTTTTACTTCGATTCATACCTTTGTCCCACTGCGCATCGCTCGGTAAAATTTATGTTTTTAACAATTTATGCATAAATGTAGTGTAGTAATTATTTTTTTTTATTTGCATTTTATTTCAGTAACATAAAAGTTTTACAGCGATAGTAAACAAGTGACTGTCCCATCAAAAGCAAGATGTCTGACCATTCAATTAACCACTGTCCCCCCCTCCAGACGCCACACACACTTTCGAAAAAGGCATTCACATACCAAATGGGGGGCAACTGCAAATATTTATCATTAACACCCAAGCATTGGCGCTACTTCAATGCTTTGTCACACGCCAAGTTTCGCCACCTTTATGAGACCCTCCAAAGTTTCCCCTTTTAAGGTGCGAAAAGGATAAATTAGTGGATTTTTCCCTTCGTCGCAAATGGAACTGTCGCAAGTGGCACTACTCCCAAAAGAACTGCGATATAACCGAATGCGCGATATAACGAGCGACTTGATAAAAATTATACTTTTGATGTATTTATGCTCAAAGCATTCTTTTTTTAAACTGAAGCACAGTATGCATTTGAAAGATAAAATTAAATCATATTAAATAATTTAACTACTCTAAACAAAGAAAGAAAAATTTCGAAAGGCCTTATTATTTACTGTTATAAACATTACACATTAATGCACAAGTAATATTATTATATATCATTCATTTTCTAGTAAAAAAATCATATAAAGTTGACTACTTTGATTTTTCTCGTTAAAACCTGCTTTCGGTAAATATCAACGAAATAAGTTTTATTAACTGTAAACTGCACGAAAATAACTATAAAACAGAAACTAAGAAGACGAAAAAACGCTAATTTGAAGGGGAAATCGCAGAAAAGACAAACAGGAAAGTTACATCATCTCAAACAACCTAATTAAGTTTTTTCAATAATAAACGCTTTAAACTTTTTTTAGTAGTGTTTAAAATTTCATTTACATAAATAAAATCTTAATTTCGCCGAATCTGTGAAGAAATAATTTTTAGGACATAAGTGTATGAAAAAAAAATTTAAATCTAACATAATTATAAATTAAGTTAAAGAAAAATCACTATATTACACACACTAATATTGTAATATTTTCAAAAATAAATTATCGATATTGGAATACTTTCACTAAAAAAATATCAATCTTGGAATTATTTCAGAAATGAAATAATAATATTGGAATATTTTCACAATAATGAAATATCCATATTGAGATATTTTAAATAATAATAAAATATTTATATTGAAAAATTTTCAATAATAAAGTATTTAAAAAACAACGGAGTGTTATATAAACGCCAAATCAAGAAAATTATATATTTACTGTCCGATTTTATTTTAGAAATTTAAACAAATCTTCAGTTACCATCAAATAATGGCATCGGCCGTTTTTCTTTCATTAAAGGGGCGTTACACCGTAGCCTGTTAGACACACGCAAACGCATTTATGGCAAATTTTATTCGATTTTGATTCATTTCGGGTATAAAAACTTTGCTTCGGAATTTATTGTTTAGTATTAGCATTCATGTATTCAAAAACAAGGTAAAGATAATCCGAAATTAATGCATATTTTGACGTAGATATATGCAAATTTGAGTCGATTATACATTTGAAATCATAATTGAAGCAAACTGGTTAGTAAACTAAATACATTTAGATTATTTGATCATTTTAAATACGTATAAGTAATAATACTTTTTAACAAATATTGTAATTTGAATCGTATGAATTTAATTCCATTTTTAATGATATTACACACATTAGAGTTGAATAATAGAGATTGTTAAGTTTTAAAAATAAATTTTAAAAAAAACCTCATGCACGAAATCATTTTTTACCAATTTTTACATAGATGTATGTAGTGGTTTTTAATTTAAATCAGTGTTAATCCTAGGGAGAAAAAGTATTTTCTCTACCGCATACCTCCGGCTGTATTGAATAGTTTTACAAGCGGATTTTTTTAATGTGATATAAGTAGCTAATCTACAGGTACCGATCTTCCCATTTTTTGAAATTGGTTCGAATAATTTTTTTTTAGTTTTCAATGAATAATTTTACACAAAGTATTCGGAGCCATTTCAAAAAGTGGGAAGATAGAGATCTGTAAGTTATATACATTTATCACACACACACAAAAAAAGCTTGTTAAAAATATTCAATATAGTCAGTTATATAGTCAGTTATCAATATATAGTCAGTTAATATTAGTTTTCAAACTTTGATTACAGTATCAGTCATTTAATTCCATAAAAAATAGGAAATTTTGGAGGGGCAGAGAAAACAGTTTTTTCTTTATTGGATTAGCACTCAGGCACTTGAGTTTGGATTAGTTTTTTTTTCTTAAATACTTTTTTTAACAACATACGTACTTTAAATAAATGTTAAGAAATTTTAGATAGTCACTATTTTTCTGCAGATTTTCGTGGGTAATGTTTGATCAAATGAGAACTTATAAACTCTGTACTTAGCTCATCAAATTCCCCCTTCACCCTTAGAAATTTAGAGTTCTGGAATTACGGAAAAGGTTCAGCAAAGCTCATTTGTAAAAAACAAAAAATTATAATAAGGGATGATAGTTTTTAAAAAAAACACCGATGCTAAAGAAACCTGTCTAAACTGGCCTTACGAAAATAACTGTTTTTCAATGAAACCAAAATCACAAAAAACCGGTTAGACTTAAAACTGGTTTCGGGGCTGGGGGAGCCCAGTCGGTTAAGCACTCGCTTAGCATGCGGAAGGTCCCAGGTTCGGGTCCGGGCATCGCCGTAATAGCTGCCGACCTATAAACGGCCCGTGCAGCCAAAAATGTCCGACGAATAATACCCCGTGTAAGGGAGTGCACGTTAAATATCATTCAAAGTCCTAACGCTGCGTACGATGTCGCCCTTAACGGTTGCGTTGGGTGCCTATTCAGGTGTTGGCTCGTCACTTATGACTGTGGTTCTAAAATACGACGCCCGTCGCCAATAGCCCTCGTGCAGCTCTAGTGCGACGATAATTCAAACCTACCCTACCCTTAAAACTGGTTTCAGTTTTCCATCCCTAGATCATTACGACGGTTAGGATCGGAAGGTCAGGAACGGAAATTAAGGACATTCACGGTGTTTTCCGGTCTTTTATGTGTTGAAACTAACTACAGTTCAATAAATATGGATTTTTTTAGTTTGCATGATTGAAGAATCACTGTAGCTCAATCCAGTGCTTCTCTTCACCACTTTAGGCACGAGGTCAGTGAATGTACCAAAACCCAGGGACAAAGTTAGGAGACGAGAAAAACGCATTATAAATATTAAAAGCCAAAATTTGATGTAAGGAATTTGTTAAGCTACAGTAGTTCAATTTAAAATCCAAATGAATGGGATTTTTAGCGTCAAAAACGTGTTAGATTGAGCCCTAAACTAAAAATTTGACATTCGGGACACACGACGGTAAGGACTTTTCTGCATCGTTTTGTGTTCTAAAATTTTTTTGTAGTTTCTTTGCTTTAAAATTACGTTTTGCAATTGAATCGGTGAGTGCAGAAACAACGTCAGTCACTAATTTCAATTTTTCAGGAGGGAGAAAAAACGTAATAACTCCTCCATTATTTCTGCACTCAACACTCGAAACAAACGTCCTGTATTTACGGAACTACTCAACACACTAACGTAGTTTTTGCACCCAACACGCATCTTGCCTTTCTACGCTTATTTTCATTCAAAACGATTTTCGGATTTTTTTTACTGAAGTGGTTTCTGCACTCAGCGATTCAATTATATAAGGACCAGTCTTTTAGTATAATAAAAAAAAATGGTAAAGAAATATTAATTTTTTTAAGTTATTTGCAAGGGACATAAAATTAAAAATTATGGTAGAATTGCCCATTTATACAGAATCGTCCGCGAGAAGATATGTCCAGCGTAACTAACAGAAGAATAATTTTATTCTTAAAAAAACTTCGCTGTCACAATCGATGAAACAAGGGAAATGATTCGTCTCAGTCGGAAGTCTTTCTTTTTCCGAAAAACTACTTTTATGTTCCCTACTATGGTTTGCGTGTCAGAGCGAAAGGGGCGTATGTCCTAACAGGCGTCTCTATGGATTATATGTGTTGTGACGCCCAGGGCTAATGTGACCAGATTTTCAAAACCACGAAGCCGGACCCTCCATCGCTCTCTTCCCCCCCCCCCCCCCCTCCCCAAAATGAATTTTTCAAAAAAAAAAATTGTATGTACGTATAGTTCCTTCGCACAATTGCACGTACTTAATATGAAAAAGATAAGTATAAACAACTAAAAACAGTACTAATATATGTCGTTATATTAATTACTTTAATTAATCAAACACATAATTAAAAAACTTACTATGTTTTAAATCATCGAATTAAAACATAGTAATAAATCATTATATTTTTTGAGAAAGGTATGCATGATATTTTGTAAAAGTTTTCAACAATTTCTTTTTTAGACCGTCGTTGAAAAAGCATTTTCGTTTGCCCATGGTGGAAAAAACAAGGTATATTCAATTTATTTACCGTTTCCTCGTTTTTCGGGACGTTGCGGGACTTTTTTAAAAAAAAGCGGGACGTTTTGGCGGGACATTCGGCCCGCGGGGCAGTGAGACAAAAAGCGGGACTGTCCCGCCAAAAGCGGGACGTCTGGTCACATTACCCAGGGCCGCACTTACAAATTTTGGGGAGCAGAGTACAAGACAGTTTGGATTGGAGTTCCGAAATATACACTGTTAAAAATTTTGGGCTTGCTTTCACCATAATAACGGTTCCTAGTAGCTGCAGCGGCTGTGTGGTGAAATGTTTCACCAGATTTCCGGTATTCAGTCGAACCATTTTTCGAGTTTTGGAAACAGAAACCTGAGAAACGGTTTAACCCAATACCGAAACTGTGGCGAAACACTTAACCATGCAGCCGTTGCAGATACTAGGAACCATTATTGTGGTGAAAGCAAGGACAAAATTTTAACAGTGTATATTAATCTTCCCATGAAAATTAGTGACGAGCCAACACCTGAATAGACACGCACCGCAACTTTTACGAGCGAGATCGTTGTAGGGACTTTGTAGCAGATTTATTGTGCACTCCCTGAACACAGGGAATTCTACAGGGCTTTTTCTTACTGCACAGACTGTTTATAAGTGTTTCGCATGCAAGGCGCTTTGCCGACTGGGTCCCCCAGCCCACGATGGGTAAAGAGTTCAGCTGAACAGGGGTCTGTCCAGAAGAAAATTGGGTCCGTTTTGGGACCCTTCACAAAATTCAATTCTGCAAAAACGGACCCTTCACAAAATTCAAAAGGGAGAAAAGGGACCCTTCACAAAATTCAAAAGGGGGGGAAGGGACCCTTCACAAAATTAAAATAAGTGAAAACGGAATTTTCACAAAATTCTCGCCCTAAAAAAAATATATATATATATCCCAGTAGAACGTCACAAGAACAAATTTTATTTTGATCCCGAATTGTTTGAAATTACTAACTTTGGCAACTATTATACCTTCAAGTACAGCTTCTGTTGAGAGGCCTTTTTCCCGAATGAAACTCATTTGTTCTGAATTGAGAAGTAAATTGAAACAAGACACTTTAGATAGACATTTGAGAATCGTTTTGAATGGCCCGGATAATTTGACGGAATCAATGTTCTTGCATTATTGATATTTTAAAATCTAATGGTGCCAGAAGGATAAAGTTGTAAACATGTCATTTGTATTTTATCTACCCAACTTTTTTTTTAAGTAAATGTGTACTCTAATATTGTGGAAATTTGTATTCAGATAATTAAATACTATAATAAAATGTAATTTGGCATTTTAAAAAACTGTTCTGTCTACTAAAGAGTCCTGTTTAACAGGAAACCTTCAAAATATGCAAATTTTTATAGGGAAAGCAAGTATGATAAAATAAGAAAATCAAATTCTTTTTGTATTTTAAAGGTTTCTTGTTGAACGAGAGCTTTTGCTAATTTTCACAAAATTACCCTATATTTAAAAAAATTCACAAAATTAGCATATGTTCAAAATTTAAAAAAAAAAATTCACAAAAAAGGGACCCTGTAAAAATTTCCTGGACAGACCCCTGCTGAATTATCGTCGCACTAGAGCTAAAAGCAACGAGCGTCGAAATTTGGAAGCACAGTCAAGTGACGAGACGATACCCGAGTAAGCACTCAATGAGGGCTGTAGGGCGCCCTGTGGTCAGAGTCTCGATCTTCGTCTATCTTTTTTTCATTAAAAGGGGATATCTATTGTTATAAAATAAAAATTTTAATAAAACACCATTGTTAAGGGTACACCAGTGCAACGCTGGGCTTATAAAGCAAGTTATAGACCAAGTCGACCTGGACTTAGGCCTTTGTTGCTGGATATGCCGACGTAAGATGAAGCTGTATCCTAAGTAACCAATCGAGTTACAGGAAACCTCGGCTATGTCCAAGCCCAACAGAATCGATAAAAATATCTTTTGATCAATATATCGGGTTCATTTAGTGTTGGGTTGTTCAATCGGGATTGGCAATCGAATATCTTGGGTTCGTGTCTTAACATCATTTTTTAATTATTCATATGCGTTCTGGTTTACTTTTAAGCACTGTGTAGATTTGACAGTATATTAACGGCAGCTCTTTTTGTTTTAATCGATCGTATTTTTTTTTATAAACGGAAATACTGGTTTTCAAATTCCAGATTTAACCTTTTCCAGAAAGTTAGCAAACAAAATATATTTATAAAGTTAAGATCCAAAAGGAAAGGAAGATAATTAGAACAGAATGGAATTCTTAAAGGTCTGTAATTCGATTGAAAACGGCACGATTTAAATTTTAAGATATGCAATAGATTTAATTTTTTAAAAAAAGTTGCTAAAATCTCTAGATGATTTTAGGTATGGTAGATTGGTACATATAATTTCCGGTTTGCGTGCGCGATCAGAGAGCCACTTTAATAAACGTCAAGTAAGAAACACAGACAGAATTTTTTGCTGGCACAGAGAAAGTGCACCTAGGGCGAAGGCGGGAATCGAACCCGCACTTGGTACAGTGCGCAGACTATTAGCGTAACGTAATGGGTAAGGTTACCAGACGTCCGTATTTATCAGGACACGTCCGCATTTAGAGGCTCTATCCTGCCGTCCGTATTTATTTTTTAAAAATCCCTAAATGTGCGTATTTTTGAAAATTCGATTAATTTGGAAAATCTTAAAAGGAGTTTGTATACATTTCGAAGTGTATTAGCTTACTTTTTTAGTTTACTCCAAAACATGTTTTATGCATTATTTTACAAGGCATTAAGTTAGCTGCGTTGGTTCTGTAGAAAAATATGATAATAATAATGTTTAAATAATATAATGTAATAATGTTTAATGTCCTAATAATAAGGTTTTGTCTCAATTTTAAATGTCTCCTGCTTTTCCTTATTTTGCCCTGCTTTTTAAAAATAAGTGTCCTGCTTTTTACTTTTTCGACCTGGTAACCCTAGTAATGGGCTACAATCAAACTCACTAGGCCACCCAAGTGCCTCTAAATGATTTTAGTAGTAATCGATAGGAAATGAGCGCCATTCAGGATAGGATAGTTTGAATTAACGTCGCACTAGAGCTACACGAGGGCTATTGGCAACGGGCGTCATATTTTAGAACCCCAGTCAAGTGACGAGCCGACACCTGATTAGACACCCAACGCAACCGTTAAGGGACCGACATCGTACGCAGCGTTAGGACTTTGAAGGATATTTAAAGTGCACTCCCTTACACGGGGTAATATTCCCCGTGTAAAGGGAGTGCACTTTATTAATAATTAATACATTTAATCAATTTATTGATATTTAATATTTTGGCTGCACGAGCCGTTTATAGCTCGGCAGTTATTTTGGAAATGCCCGGACCCGAACCTGGGACCTTCCGCATGCTAGGCGAGTGCCTAACCGACTGGGCTCCCCAGCCCCATTCCAACCATAGAGATAGAAAAAAAAGCGTGCGCTATCGCCCACGTCTAGAGGGGAAACGGATGGTCAAAATCTGTTTCCTTTGAACACCTCAACATGGCGGCCAGTTGCGTAGAAAATGACAGTACTAAAATTGCACTTTTTTAGAAGCTGTTATCTTGAAGCTGGTGGCTCTTTGAAATTTTTTTGTAGACGTGGATTGTACTTTTATGATTCATGAATCAGGATCATTTTTTGGGTAGTTCTATTTCTATTCAGTGAAATAATTCTGATGTCAGACTCAATTTTGAATGACATTTTATGATTGTTTAGGCTTATCGGTGAATAAAAAACCAATAATTCCACACACACATATTATCAATAAACAACCGTGCAAATTTTCGGTTACTTAATAATATTTTTGACACTCACAAAAGGAAATTCGAAATATTTGCAGTTATAAACAAGAATCAACTCAACAATCATGATTCAATAAAAAGGTGCAATTTTAGTACTGATTTTTTCTATGCCAATCGCCGTCATGTTGAGGTGATGCTTCGGCATAAAATTCCCTCTTGTTTCACCATTAGGTTTCTCCTCTAGATAGTGCGCCATAGCGCACGGTTTTTCTATCTCTATGGTTCCAACCTGCAACAACCCTCAAATGACACTTTTTGTAAACAGAGGGGCTGGAGAGCCCAGTTGGTTAGGCACTCGCCTTGCTGGCGAAAAGTCCCAGGTTTGGCTCCGGGCATCACCAAAATAACTGCCGACCTATAAACGGTCCGTGCAGCCAAAAATGTCCGACGAATAATGACCCGTGTAAGGGTGTGCACGTTAAATATCCTTCAAAGTCCTAACACTGTCACTTGACTGTGGTTCTAAAATACAAGGTCCGTCGCCAATAGCCCTCGTGTAGCTCAAGTGCGAAGATAATTCAAACCTAACCTTTTTTAAACAGAAGGAACTAAAAAAAAAAGAGGTATTTCAAATTATTTAAATGTAAACTCAAAATGTTCCTAGGAAAAAAGCATTCTCACAACTTAAACACCCAATAATGTAAGTACAATCCCATTTAAAGGGTTAAAACTGTTGAAACATTTGCTTCTTCAACCTCTTTTTTTTTGATAATTCATGTGTGTGATATGTCAAGGTAATTGAAAGGGAAAAGTAGTTTTATATAAAAAAAAAGAGCACAGAATGGCAAATCAGAGAGCCAAATACATTTTAATAAAAATAATAATACTCTGCCTTACATATTGTTAGAATTCATTAAAAAAAATCATGTTTATGTACAAAAAGAACTAGTTTATAATCAATTTGTGAATGTTACACAAGAGCTGGATCTGATGGATGATACCTCCTTTTAACAACGTGAATTTTCTTATTGGAGACAGCCACTACGTAAAAGTGGTCTTCATATTGCACTGAAAATATACAAAATAAATTATAGTTATCTTAATTTAGTACTATAAGCACAAAGTTACTTAAGGAATGGTAACGGTTCTCCAAACCAAAATGTCCAAGTGGAAAAAAATCATTTTCTTAGCCAAATTACTCGTGCTGTATTGGTTAAGTTTGGTTTGGTTTGAATTATCGTCGCACCAGAGCTACATGAGGGCTATTGGCGACGGGCGTTGCATTTTAAAACTACAATCAGGTAACGAGCCAACACCTGAATCAGCCCCAACGCAACCGTTAAGGGCGACATCTAATGCAGCTTTAAGACTTTGAAGGATATTTAACGTGCACTCCCTTACACGCCGTATTATTCGTAGGACATTTTTAGCTGCACGGGCCATACATAGGTTGGCAGTTATTTTGGCGATGCCCGGAACTGAACCTGGGACCTTTCGCATGCTGGGCGAGTGCCTAACCGGCTGCCCAGCCCCTCGAGCTGTATTGAATAATTTTAACAACTGTTTTTTTTTTTTTAATCTCACAAGGCTCTATAATCCCAATTTTAGAAATTGATTCGAATATTGTGTTGTTAAATTATTAAATTGAAAATAAAAAAAATGAACCAATTTGGAGGTAGTGGTTACCAATGGTTACAAAATTGTCACTAAACTGAATACATTTCAAGCAATCATTTGACTATTTTAAATACAAGTAAAAAATACTTTGTAACGAATATTGTAGTTTGAATCGTAATAATTTTGTTTCAGATTTTAATGATAGTGTGCATATAAATGACTAGAATATAGTGGAAACACTACACTCCTTGCCAATCTAAGTTGGGTAAATAGAAATATGCCATGTAGAAGACCCTTCCGTGGATGTAAAGAGTTCCATAAATTATTTGTGAATCCATCCCGAAAACATGTTTAAAATATTAATTTCATTTAAGGTCTTTCATATTTGAATATTATTTGAGAATATTTGTCTATTTTATCAGAATGAAAAGTATATTTTGGTTAAATTGTATCAAGATTATTTAAGATGTGTTTATTACCTTACAAGAGTTTCCAACTAACAGACCAACCGCGCTTTCACCTCTGCCTTTTTACTCTTTGTTTTTACCCAAGTTAGGTTGGCACTGAGTGTACAGTCTTACTGACTGGGCTACCCAGCCTTTATGTGAATTCTGGAACAATAAGAAAAAATCCGATCCTTACCAGAGAGCTTCTTAAATCCACTTTCAGACCCAGCAAGAGATATCAGTTTCTTGTCGGCACACTCTTTCACCATCTTGTGGAAAATTTCCGCGGCACCTTCATTGTATTCCAACTCGCCACCAGACTAGGATAAAAAAAATAATAATTTTCTTTTTTGATACAGGTTTCAAGGGTATGGCCACACGACAACACAAAATATCAATAACGTAACGTAACAAAAAGACCAGAACCATTAGGGATTTTGGTACTTTTCCCAATTTGGAGGTGTTCAAGTTTTGCCAAACAGAAATTTTCACCAACAAAACACAGTACACATTGTCAAAAGATCATAGTATGCACTGGTAAAGGACCAGAGTATACACAGTTGGACGACCACAACATAACAGTTTAAGGACTACAGTATGCACAGTTAGTTAAAAGATTATAGTATACACCAGCAGTTCCCAACCTTTTCTGAGAAATTGTCCCTCACTTTAGGTTGACTCTAACACCCATCGCCGAGTAAAGAAATTTTATAATTTTAAACACTTACTGCCATACATAAAAACAACCAAAGCTGCTTTATATGGTCACTTTTAACCCTTTCAGTCCCAGTGATGCCATTTGGCATCATCACTTTCTATATTTTTTTCAAAATGTTTATGTCCCGCCATGACATCCATACACACATCATTCGATTCTTTACACTTTGTTCTATCAGACAAAATTTTACTTTTATCTCAATAGAAGTCAGAACTACTATTTTTTTTATTTAGAAAATAGTCAACAAGCGTTTCTAATGAATTTTGATAAGTTCACTTCAGTTCCACATATTTAAAACACAATTTAAACTATTTCAGTTAAAATAATTACTAAATTTTTTTTTTAATAATATGGTCAGATACCTTAAAATATATAACTCGAAGTGTTTTTAGGTAATATATAGATTTTTATTTTGTTGTTTTCCACAGTTAAAGAATTTTGGCATTGTTTCAAAAACCATATAAAAAATTTAAATGGATTTTTTTTCTTATGGAATTCGTATATTTGACCTAAAATAAGCTTATTTTGTGAATATCAGATGTTTCTGTAGTGTAGTAAATTTTTGGGACTGAAAGGGTTAAATAAAAAATTAAATTTATATTTTCAACAGATTTTTTTCTTTAAGAACAAAAGTGAACCAATCTTTTAATCTTTAAACTGGATTCTGGATAATTTAAGAGAGTTGATATTAAAAATTAATTGGTTGGGTGTGGTTAGAGAATGGTTCCACTGTACAGTATTATTTAAAATTTCTCCCTTTGAATACTCATCGCCCACCCACTATTTATTGCCCCCTTGATAGCATTAATCGACACTTGGGAACGATTGCCCCCAGGCTGGGAACAACTGGTATCCACTGTTACAGGGTAAAATTGGAAATACTACCTTGATCAAAAAGTTCCCAGAAAAACCAACTTGAAAAGCTCCCATCGTTTCAATTTGAGTTTTGCTCTTTTGTTAAGTGGGTAAATCAGTTGTTGATATTCCCTCTAAATCTTAGTGTCATAGTTTGACATTTGCAAAAGTTACGTGGCCAAGAGTGCATATATCTGTGTGTGTGTTGGCAAGTTTTTACAATTTTAGAAATGGATTTAAATTTGCAACAACAAACTTGTATCAAATTTTGCGGGCTTTCAAATTTTTTTAGGCAAGTTCAAGTCCTCTGCTATCTCTCTGATGGCTAAATTGCGGTTATTGACCAACATTTCATTTATTTTATCAATGTTTTAATCGGCTTACAATGTCGATGGTCTGCCACTGCATTCATCATCTCCGATTGACTCACGACCTTGGTATAAATATTTGCATAAAAAACGAATTTAATGGCATGCGAACGTTGAAAATGTTAGAAAAGTGTTTCCGCAATGATTCTCTGAAGAAAACGATCGTTTAACAGTGGCACGAGCGGTTCAAAAAGGGGTTGTGAGTCAATCAAAGATGAGGAACACAGTGGCAGACCATCAACATTGATAAAAAATAAAAGAAATGTTAATCAATAACTGCAAATTAACCGTCAGAGAGATAGCGGAAGATTAGAACATTGCCTATGGATCCGTCCGCAAAATTTGATACAAGCTCCTTATTGCACATTTAAGTACATTTCTAAAAAAATGACCAACACACACAGAGATATGCACTCTTGGCTACGTAAATTTTGAAAATGTCAAGCTATGACTAAGATTTAGAGGGAATATCAACAACAGATGTACCAACTTAACAAAAAAAACTCAAAATGATGGGAGAGCTTCACGGTGGTTATTCTGGGAACTCTTTGATCAAGGTAGTATTCTATTTGGCAGCGGTTATACGTTTTTGGTGACTTTAATACCTTGCACACTCAGAAGGGAAAAGTACCCAGTTCTTAAATGGGTCACCTTCATACATTGTTATTCAGGTCAAGATACTTAGATTCATAAATCCCTAAGAAAACTCTTAAGACTTGCTCTTGGGTATTGTTACTGGCTAATTTATGTTTAGGGAAAAATTTACTGTATGGTCACCCTTGGCGAATTTTCCAAAATATTGGTACTTTGGCAAATTTTTTAAAGACCATGATTTGAAGAAAAAAGCATATTGAAAAAGTTGTGAGGGCGAAAAGATTAATAAAAAATTCCTAACACCGTAAATAAAGAAAATTAACAATATCTTCATCCTAATTGCACCAACTCGGAGAAAGGCAAAGGTTGTTCGAAAAAAATTATTTATCACCAAAATGAAAAAATCACGCCAAGGGTGATCATACAGTAAATCTGATCTACTCCTCTGCACAACAGCCCATTACTGGGCCAAGGCTTGCCATGCCCATTTCAGCTTTCAGGAATTAGGGCTCTGGGGTTCAAGGCATATGTCCCGGTAAGGTGGACAGCCTCACACGGAAGCCCAGGGTTAGTTCCCAAGCATGCTTGTTAACCATTTTAGCGAATAACTCAAGGGATGAAAGGATGGGTCAACCTCGCCCAATCCCGGATTCGATCCCCGGACCTGTGGCGTGGCAATGCGAAGCACTACCACTAAGCCGCTAGGCATCACAGTAAATCTGATCCTCAGGTTTAATTTACACTATCATAGAGGAATCAAAAATTACTGAAAACCAATGTGTTAAACAGATTTATTAAAAAAAATATTGTGAAACAAAAAAAAACCTACAATTATTTCGAACAAACATTCCAAAAGAGATACGAAGTATCGATGACAAACAATTCGAAGACAATTTTTCAATAAACAAATTGGTGCTGTGTACAACACATGTGATTGTTTGTTAAGTAAAATAATCAACATTTTTTTATATACATTTCACATCAACAGTTGAAGAGAGTTTTACAACTCAAAGCCTTGTTATATAATTAGTTTAGTGTGCATTTCATAGTAAACTGTACAAGCTACTGTGTGCAGACAAAGTAAAGATTGTAAGTAAACATTGTTAAGTGTTGAGGGAAGGTAGAAGAAAGCTGAACTTTTCTCAGAATATTTAGCTCTGAAGTAAAATTACGGATCAGAGTTACTGTACGGTAAACAATGGCGCATTTTTTTGTATTTGGCGATAAATAATTTTTTGTGGCAACCTGTCTGACTTCGACTGATGATTCGAATTCCTGGACTTCGCAACGACGATGTATTCCGGCAACCCTTTGCGGTTGGATTTCTGTTCTGAAAAGTCGCCAGAATACAGACTTTTGGCACGATTTCGGAAAGTTCGCCAATAGTTACCATACAGTAAATTTCATCCATTACATTACTTTATTTCGCCTGCTAGTTATCTTTGTTTGAAGGAAGATGTTCCAACTAAAAAACTAATGTTTAAAGATTCAATTTTTCAAAAAAATTAAGATTTTCTTGTACAACTTACCGAAATTAAGCCTCCTTTTTCGTGTATTACCATGAAACCCACTTGGAGATTTATCTTTTCTGGCGTAAAAGTAGCCATGTCTGTATGAAAAATGTCATTAGTTACATAATGTAAAGTGCACATCTAAAACATGAGTATAAGAATTGCGAAAAATAATAATTTTAACCTGTTCGTAAATAAAGAAAGTATTCTTTACCTTTTTAATAGTTTTGAAATTTAAAAAGGAGATTATAAGAGCAAATTATTTAAAAAGAAAATCTGTGCAACTGGTAATAATATCATGTGACGGAAAACTGTCAACAAAAAGACAACGAAACTACAACATGAAAATTGCATTGCCAGATTTTTTTGAAATCACAAAATCAACCACGTGACCTGAGCCTACCATAGCAACACTTTTTATAATAATTTTTTTTACAGAAATTCTCAATCCTCCATTGGTAAATCGATGTCACGTGGGCACAGAGCACCAATCGGAGCTCCGATTAAAAGCAAGAGCACTAAAAGCTGGAAGTACGTCACCTGAACCATGCCTATTTTTTATCTTATGAATTGCAGTTTTTTGATTTATTGCACAAAAAATAAATAATTTCCACAAAATAATGGATTTTCCTGAATTTTCAAAATGCATGTTTTTAAACCAATTTAATCACAAAATCATTAAAAGAAGTGAAGTGAAAAGCTCAGACTCACCCCCAGAAATTTTGTAAACAAGCAAAAATTTTGCTTGCTTTTTAGGATAAAAGGCTATTCTACTATTATGCAATAGGTAAATAAAAGTTTAAGATTTCTCATATTTTATAGTATCCCTCTTAGAGCATGTCAAAATCTAAGAACACAAAGAAAAAGAATATCTTGCCCGACTCACAATCAGAAACCAAGTTAAACGAGGCACCCGGCACTTCTTCCTCAGTACTCGATACCGGTATAATAGCATCTCGCAAATCTTCAAAAAAAGAAGACCCGCCCTTAGACTCTGCCGACAGTAGCTCGGACTACATGAAAAATTCTATTTTGGAAGAGATTTTGAACGAGAAAAAAGCTGCCCTTCTCCAATCCCCTGAAGTTATGAACCTTTTGAGGCAACAACAGCTGAAGTTGCAAAAGTAAGAAATAAAATTATCCTGTTTTGGATATTCAGTATTGCGGCTTTATCTCAATAGTTTATCTGTGTATTTTTCTTATAAACATTAAAATTAATGTGCTAACAGAAAGATTATCAGCCCTTGTGAACTTAAATACAGACTATAAGTAGTGCTTTCTTAAAAACTTCCCTGTCCCTTTTGGAAAGTTTAAGTTAAGGTTACACCACAAGTTAAACAGTTAAAGTATAGGAATTAGCCATAATATAATGATGGCCTCAATTGACATTACGTTACCAAACAACAGCAATGCACAAATGTGGTAAACATTCTACTATCATAACTCGATAGGTATTGCAACCCTACGTTGAACTATCTAGGCCTCCAATGAACAGACTGGCCATTATATCATAGCTTACCGAGAAAGAAAAAACTGTTAAAGGTTTCACAAGAAACGTCACTTCAAATGATGTTCATAGACACTGTGTGACCAATTTCTACGCTAATATTTTATCGATGTTGAAGGTTCCACATAAAAATGTTATAGTTTTATTAACAAAATCCACACTTAGTAATTTCAAATTTCTAAATCATTGTTTATAAAAAATACATATACGGTATGTACTCGTGTATAAGTCGAACCCCCTTTTTTTTTAACCAAATATCCTTCCAAAATCAGTAACACGTGTATAGTTGAAAAACACGCGTATAGTTGACACTATGTTCTGTGAAGCATGAAGACCACAGACTGACAATGTTTCTTTACACCTCTTGAATACTGATTGACTGCACTGCCCTGTGCCAGACCTACACGTGCAAATACGCATCACGCCAAGAACTAACAATTATGCGTCTTTACGGTGGATATTGTGAATAGATACCAATCTTATTTCATCTTCAGAATTTAACTACTTTTGTGTCTTTATTTTTAATAGATGATAGATAAACCTTAAGTTTGATTGAAATTTAGTTTTTGTTCAAGGATTAGGGATTTTTTTCGAATAAATTAGATGTCTCGTGTATAAGTCGAGCCCGTTTTTTACAGCACTAAATTTGACCAAACTTCTCAGCTTATACACGAGTTATATGTTAAACCTCATTATGTAATTCTCCTCATTTCCTCAGCAAAAACATATGACACATACTAGGTTTTTCCTTTGAAACAACGGTATCTATACACATATAATATTTTTATGCATATAATGAATGCTGTACTTTTTTTTCCTAGGTAAAAATTTCACAAACTTAAAGAAGGCACCATGGTGTATGAAACACAGCCCCATAAGCCCAAGCTTAAGCACAGTGACACCAGATATTTCTTGGACAATGTTGTCGCCACCTGGAAGCCAAGATCTGAAACGTATGTGCACTTACAGTAAAACCGACCTTAAGTTTGCAGCAGAGAAATGTACTGCGCGGAGAAAACTGTGTAAACAACGCTGCTGGCGCCGAAATTTAGCCTGCTCTGATTGGTTGCTCCTTTGACCCTGATATTCGTGCGCCCCGTTACGTCAAAATCGAAGGAAAAAATAATTAAAATTACACTCTAACTGAAGTAATAAAAAATAAAAATAATAAATTTATGTCTTGAAATAACAAATAAAATTGTTTATTGAATGTAAAACACCTTTTTTTATTCGATTCTTGCACTCGAAAATGAGAACTATTTACCCTTTTACTCGTAGAACATTTGTATACTGCAAACTTAATGTCGGTTTTACTGTTTATCTAGGGTTTTTGTTTAATCATTATCCAGTAGAGCTACATGAGGTCTATTGGCGACTGGATTTAGAATTTAGAACTACACTCATGTGATGAGCCGACACCTGAGTTGGCCCAACACAACAGTTAAGGGCAACATCGTACTTAGCGTAGGGACCTCGGAGAATATTTAATGTGCACTCTCTCTATATGTTCGTCTTACATTTTTTTTCTGCACGGGCTGTTTATAGGTCAACAGTTATTTTTTCAGTGCCTGAACCTGAGACCTTCAGCGTGCAAGATGATCGCTTAACCTACTGGGCTCCACAGCCCTCACTTATATCATGGAACTTGATAATTTTAATTTTCTATAGAACCTCAATTATTTTATCTTATTGGGACCGGAGGTACACTCCTTGCCAACCTAACTTGGGTAAAAACAAAGAGGGAAAAGCGCAGTTGTCATGGAAGTTGAACTCTTGTAAGGTAATATTTACATAAAAAATGATCTGAATACAATTTAACCGAAATACACTTTTCATTCTGATAAAATTGCTAAATTTTCTCAAATAATATTAAAATCTGTTAGACCTTAAAGGAAATTAATGTTTTCTGGATGGATTCACTAATAATTTATGGAACTCTTTACATCCGCGGAAGGATATTCTCCAAAGCATGTTTCTATTCATCCAACTTAGGTTGGCAAGAAGTGTAGATCCTATAATAGAAAATTTGCTTTACATACTAAAACTTATGGTACGAGCAGTGCCAAAATTCTTTGTACTTCAAGTCTGCCATCATCCAAAATCCTTGCTGGTTTTGTTGTAGTAAACATTTAAGTGTTGCCTCTGAGACTTCCTGGCAGAAAGAAAGTGCCACAGCATTATTTTTAATTTATGAGAAAAGTTCTTTTAGTCTGTTTTATAGTAGATATGGAGTCTTACGATTGTAGAATTTTAGTCCCAGAGTTTCCCAAAAATTAAGATGTATTTGAAGAACTTAGTGGAAGAAAATGCTTTAAGTGATATTTTTAAAAAAAATTAAGATGTTTGTGTCAATAAATATAGTATTCCATGCTTTATAGTTGATAAGTGTTCTTTATTCATTAACGAGAAATTAATTATACTTTTTTGCTGTTTGCAAGTGCTATCTGTAACGATTTTAGGTGCAAACAAAAAAACTTCAAAGCTCATTCTCTCTTTTTATGTCACTTAAGCCCTTATCAGACGATACGGACATCGCTCGTCAAAAAACTTTTGAGACAGCAAACGCGTCATCCAGAGACCGGCTACGACATGTGTGACATCACAGACTTAAAAGCAGTACAGTATTGGTGGAGGAGGCTTGGTCACGACTGAACTTCGTCTTTGATTGGAGCAGCCGTTCGCTCAGCGAAAAGTAACGGATTTTTTCACGTCGACTCGAAA
This sequence comes from Hylyphantes graminicola, assembly GCA_023701765.1. Taxonomy (NCBI): domain Eukaryota; kingdom Metazoa; phylum Arthropoda; class Arachnida; order Araneae; family Linyphiidae; genus Hylyphantes; species Hylyphantes graminicola. Next base: position 70,885,196 of record CM043114.1, on the reverse strand, counting down.
AAACTCAGCCAGCAAAAGCTGCTCGAGAAACCTGTCTTTGAAACGGCGTAGGGACGTCGCTGAACGAATGAGCTCTTGTGTGATAAGGCCTTTAGCATGTTCTTCTACTAAGTATAGCCCATTTGTAGCTCTAGTGCGACGATAATTCAAACCAAACCAATCTTCTACTAAGCTCTTCATTTATTGGTGGCCCTGTGTAACTCAATACAATTGTTCTCCACTAGATGGCACTTCAGGTGGGCTGGTGACATCGGAGCCATAATGGGCAGCGTCAGCGCCCTCTACATCATGTATAATCTTCGCAGAGAACTAAAGCTGAGGCAATATGCCAGGCTTACTTGCTACCTCCCTGTCGTAGGCATGGCTAGTTTCTTGACTGAAACAATGTATGATGCATTTATTACACCCCAGGTCAGTAAATTGAATTAGAATTGCTTGACTCAGTAAGAGGAGTCAGACGGTTGTATTTTGCCCATGTTAATTTTTCTAACTTAACACTTTGGCTGCGGCGATAACGATGGAAAATGTTCATCGATAGAGGCTGATGTGAAGTAGAAGAACATACTGTTTCTAAAACCAGTTCGTTACGATGGAAATAAACTAACTCTTCTTCATTTTCGAAAAAGTAAAAATCTTAGTTTGAGATCGTAAAATTACAAGGTTAGGTTGAATTAACGTCGCTAACTGAAGCTACCCGGCAGCTAGTCAAAGAAAAAAATAAAAAAAAATACGAGAAAATGTTCCTGGACCTCTCCAACCAGATAATTATCTGTTTCTAATTGTTGAATTGAAAGCCAATAACCAGACTCGTTTCAATGATTTTTCTTTTACTATGAAATATCAATAAATTTTCATAATTCTAATTTTTTTTTTTTTTGGGGGGGGGGGTTAATTAAAAAATGTAATAGACTAGTTGCCTTTTTTTATAGCTAGATAGTTGAAGAGGGGAATTGCAAAATTATCCTGTCTGTAATGTGATTCGACGTTTGTAAAAAGTGATTATCGCTACAACTTTTAACATTAAATGAAAAAAAAAATTGTGGAATAGTTGATCTACACCTATTATAACTAAATAATGTAATGTACTTGATTTAAATTGATTTATTTTTTTAATTAAAAAATCTTTTGATCTCCTCTAAAATCGTGACTTACACTACAGTTACGTGGAATTAGCCAATTACAAACTAGGGTAGAGTAGGTACATATACAATTCCGGCTTGTGTGCTTGGTCATAGACCCGCTTATAAGCCTTTGTCAAGTGAGACCGACACAAAAAGGATTTTTACTGACACAGAGAAAGGAATTACACCCAGGGCAAAGTTGGGAATCGAACAATAACAAACTAAACTGCACTGCGAAATGCAGTATGTTTGGTGTCTGGTCGCCCTACACTTGACACGATATTGGTTACAAAATTAATAAAAAAAAATTGAAAAAGGAATTTTGTGATGAGTCGTTCAGATGGTGGTGCTGGGCCTTCGCTTCCCAAAAGAAGACCAAATCACAATAACAAGGCTATTACAAGTAACGAAATTGTAAATTTGTTGGCTGAATTATCAGACGAGAACCCAAGTGATTTTAGTTATAACAGTGACAGTGGCGAAAAATTTGACCTTTCAGGGCCAATCACGCGCTGGCATGTAATTATAAAATTCTTCAATGAAAGCTTAAATAATACTTAATCACATATTTATATTTTATAACTATTTTTGAATCATATTTCTTATAATAATTATGTTGGCATCTGGGTATAATCTAATTCCACGTAGGGGCATTACTATAAATCTAACTCAAAGTGACTGGCAGTCAACGTGTTAACATCCCTACAGAATTATGGCTGTATTATTATATGTGTTATCAATAGGAAAAATATAAACTTCGAAATAACACAAAAGCTGCATAAGCTTTAAAATTTATGTATTTAAATTCATCAGTAACATCTGGGATTACTAGTTCGTGTAACCACTAGACCACCATGTTTATCAAGTAATCAAACGAACTTGAACTCTTAAGAACGGTTGGCGAAATAGTACTACGAATTTTATCAGAATGTGCTGTTATCGATGAATCGGAACCATCGGACGCGCTCGCGCGTCCTCAGCATCCGACGTGTTAAGGAACTTTTTGAGATATCATTACAAACTTTTTTAATATTTTGTTCCTCACATATAGCTCTTTGATATAAACTGAGGATATTTCATAGTTATTAAAAAAATTTGATTTCAAGTTATATGATTTTATTTCGCAGAGATATTTTGAATTCCCCAGTTTAAATCAAAAAGCTATTAGTGGGGAAGAAATAATAAAATATGTAATTTTTTTATAGTTCCTGAGAAAAATGTTCCTAACTTAAAAAACTTTATTTTTTGAAGAAACGCAAAAGAAATGTAAGGTTTAGGTAAGAACTGATGTACAGAGTTTACAGATTAAATCAAAGCAAGAGATATACCGATTAAAAAAAACAACAGAAAATCAAAAATTTTTATCATACACAAATCCGACTCTCCTAAAAAGTGAATGAGCAGGATCGACTGTCAGTCTCCTAACCAAATACCTAAGTGTTACCAATGGATTATTTTCTAAGCCACATTTCTCCGACTGTATTGAATATATCCTACTTTTTTAAATTGCTTTGAATATTTTGTGTAAAATTATTTATTGAAATTTTTAAAAAATATTCAAATTCATTTCAAAAATTGGTATTGTCGGTACCTGTAAGTCAGCTACATATATTACAGGAAAATAACTTGTAAAAATATTCAATGCAAAATATTAGAAAATATTTTTTATCCATTGGATACATACAAAAAGAAACTATTGGTTGTTGTTGTAAGGCCTTCTACCTTAAATAGTTCAGTTTGGGCTTAGGTTTTTTTTAGCATAAATTTCTTAAATCATCAAGAGTCATGATAAGGTTTTTTTCAGAGAAAAAAATTGCCTTTCCCGAGGGTAGCTGCTAAAATATGCAATAAACTGTTTTGGTTTTAAAGTTAATAAAATTACCTTATATGGTATATACAGTGTTGGCCAAAAGTGTGGACACTTTTTGAAAGTTTCATGTGTTGCAACTGTTACCTGCGTTCCTGCTTCTTTTAAATTTTGCTAAAATACAACATTTAAATATTAAGTTGAAGGTAATCTAATGTAGAATTTCATTAAAAAAACAGAATTAAAGTACCTGTATTACAAATAAAGTTATCTCATTTTAGTTGAACAAACAAGCACAATCAATGGATTCTCTTATGCTGAAATTGCAATACACGTTGGTGGTTCAATGACTTGCAAAACTAAGACAGATCATACTATTAGTTGCATAACTTATTCGTAATATAGATATTGTAATACTGTATTTATTTTTGATTCTACATGAAATTACTTTGATGATGATATTGTTGTGTCCATGGATATAGATTATATGGGACCAAAGGTCTCATAGATATCTTCAGCTATCTGCACACAGTGGTCCTCAAAAAGATTCAAATACTTTTAATTTGATATAGAATTGTTTAATTTGATATACAATTAATATATTCTGTAATCACACAAAGTTGAAAAATATGAAACTTTCAAAAAGTGTCCACACTTTTGGCCACTGTATTTTTCTTTTAAATGTATTGATATATTGAGTGGTAATTGAAAGTACTGTGGTATTATACAGGGTGAGGCAAACAAAGCCGGCCCCGAGGTGGAGAAAAGAATACGTCAGAAATGTTGCCAAGTCAAAAACCAATACAAAAACAGGTTTGTTAACTGAAGCTTTTGGTCGCTTTAATATTAAGCCCAAACAAACGCTTGGCGACTTATTTGCCGGCAATGGTTAGAAAAGCTAGTTGAAATGAAATATAAACAAGGTTTGTAGGGCTGATCAAAAAAGTTCCCACTTGTGATTATTTGGGTTGTTATTTATCCTAGAGAATCGAACTTTTTGTTTTTGGTAATACAAAACATTCTAAATTGATTGCAAGACACAAAATTTGCATTATGGGACGTCTTTTTTGGTACAATACGAACCAAGATCTGAACTCACTAGTCTATGAGTAGCTCTAATGTGAAGCTAATCCGACCCAACCAATGCAAAAACAGGTTTCAGGCGGCTTCAAGATTTTTTTAGGCCAAGCGTTTCTGCGTATTCCCATCTCTAGATCGGGGCCGGTTTTGTTTGCCTCAGTACAACTTTAGTTTTTTTAAGTAACTAGATACTGCAAATAGATTTTATTTGATTACGTTTAAAATTGTATGACTATTAATAATTGAGTTCAGGCAAGCAAATCAACAAAATATTGGGGATATACGACTCCTATGACTTTTAATAAACTTCAGCATAGTATTATTGTAGTATACTACTTACACAATTGAAGGGCTTAGTGGAAACACATGCGAAGTGATAAAAAGGTGAAAACTGGAAAATGAGCTTTAATGTTTTTTGTTTGCACTAAGATAGGTTAAAAAAAGGAGTTTACAAAAAGTAAAAATAAATTACCTTAAATATTAAAGAATAAATTTGTTTTTGTTAAAGAAGTTAGTAATAAGTTCAGTGACACAAAAATTTCATTTTTTAAGGTGCCACTTATCACGTTCTTGCACTAAGCTCTTCAGTTGAAGAGCTTAGTGCAAGAACATGCTAAGTGACCAATTTGAGAAAAATAAGAAGTTGGTTCATCCTTTATTCCCCTATAACAAGGGAATATGAAGGATGAAGTAATATGTTCTTTGACACATTTCCCCTACAACAAGTTTCCCCTTTTTTTTATTAAGTTAAGTATATTTTTTATTGTTTACAAGTAGTTTTTAACAGATCTGAGTGTAAACGAAAAACTTCAAACCTCGTTTTCACCTTTTCGTCACTTGGCACATTTTCCCCACTGAGCTTCTTCAACTTCTAAACTTTTGTCGCTCTTTCAGATCCTGACCAACCGCAAGTGTCCCCTCTGCATTTCCACCAATGCTGCAGCCCTGCAGATCGGGCTCGGGGTTGTCTACCCGCTAGTCCTATCGCCCCTCATCGGTTTTTACCTGGCCGACCGGTTGCTCACTTACCCGGTTCCATCCCTCACCAGGGCGCCAGGAGAAGTTTTGAAACTGTGGGCCAAACTGGTGCTGAAGAGCCCGAGGCCGCTGATCGCGTCTGCTGTCTTGCAAGGGGCTATCATGGCCTACATAACTCAAGAGCAGCAGTTGTTTGTCATGAACTATGTCAGCTCAAAGAATAAGGAGAATTAAATTGTATCAGGTCTTAAGGCAGCAGAATACCCCAAATTCTAAAATTTTTACTATTACTTTAATCTTTTCCAAATTTGGCATAGTGATTTCAAATATAATGAGCAATGCTTTTTAGGCAATTTTTTTTTATTTTAATATAATTGATTTATTTTAAACGGTGTTTTTCACCTTAAAAAAGGGGTTTACGCCAACCACTTCTAGTATAAAAAGTTTTACATTAATTTGCCTGAAATTTTTTACAGAATCTATTTCAATATATATCTGTGCCATAAGCCTCTAACATCCGGTGCAAATATAGTAGTTTTTTTTTAAATGTTTAAGTGCAAGTTAATCGAAAAAAATCTTTTTTTTTTAGTTAAATTCATGACATTGTTCTTAATAACTTCTTTTCTTGTAATTTGATGTAACTATGGAGGGTCATTGCATGCATCAGTACAAAACGGAGATTTTAACACATAATTAATGTTTATGGGAGGAAAATTCAATGTGGTAGACTTGTTAGCGTAAACCTCTTTTTTTTAGTAAAAAAACACTGTTTAAAATAAATAAATTATATTTAAATTTTTTAAAAAAAAGCCTAAATAGCATTGCTCATTATATTTGAAATCACTATGCCAAATTTGCAAAAGATTAAAGTTATAGTAAAAATTTTAGAATTTTTAGACACTTTGGGTATTCGCCTACCTCAAAATGCTATGCGATAGTCAGGAAAATTATTGTTTGCAGTGAGGGCGTTTTCTGTTCAAATAGTTGTGTTCAGTGTGTTTTGCTGAAATATAATAAAATGTTGAGTGAATGTTTCAATCTTTTAGTATGCCTTGAATAAATAAATTTTTTAAAAGTCATTAGTGCAATTTTTTTTATAATAGTAACTAAGAAGGCTTTTCTGTTCCTCACAAAATGACTGTAACCAAAAATCAAAATATAAATATGTTAACTACTCAAGACCGGGATAGCCTGGTTCCTGGTTATTAGACTCTGGCGCCAACCAGGCTATCCCAGTCTAGGACACCACTGGGTGACCAGGACTGCCAGTGACAACTTAAAAGGCTACTATACCTAAACCGACTCTAAGTTTGCAGTATACAAATGTTCTACGAGAAAAAGGGTAAATAGTTCTCATTTTTGAGTGCGAGAATGGAATACAAAAAGGTATTTCACATTCAATAAACAAATTTATTTGTTATTTCAAGACATAAATTTATTAATTTTATTAGTTAAGCTTCAGTTAGAGTGTTATTTTAATTATTTTTTTTCCTTCGATTTTGACGTAACAGGGCGCACGAATATCAGGGTTGAAAGGAGCAGCCAATGAGAGTACGCGATTTTTCGGCGCCAGCCGGGTTGTTTACCAAGTTTCCTCCGCTCAGTACATTTCTCTGCTGCAAACTTAAGCTCGGTTTTGGTATAAAGCGACTATTTTAGCTTCTAGGCGACTGTGACATCAATTTAAGTCCAAAAAGGGCCTAAAACTATTATTTTAAACAAACCTTCAACTATTTGAA